>JAYMFT010293004.1:0-10341 GCA_038088735.1 Panulirus argus | reverse complement strand
TTTGTGTTTAGAAAAAAAAAAAAAAAAAAGAAAAAAAAAAAAAAAAAAGAAAAAAAACTACAACAACATACCAGTATGTAATGACTGCAGAGCTGGTTTGTACCCTGGGAGTTCATTCAAAGAATCTCAAAATCTAAGGAAATACTAAGATCAATAACTAAGCACTGACAATGTATATATATCATAAGTAATGGGAAACAGTAAAATATCAATTATAGTGGTGAATTACTTAGTGTGCTTACTGTAATACATCAATGCTGTGAATGGGTAAGAAAGAGGAGTAGAATTATACTAAGTTCAGGAAAAACATAAAAAAGGACCTCCATGTACTCTCTTTTTATCTAAAGGTGAGAAAGGACCACTCCAGATGTGCCTGGCTACACATCCTCTATCCATTCACTCAGCACTCCACCATATTAACAAAAAAGTTTTCTTTTTTGCAATCTAATGATTCATATATGAAATTTTTTCTTCATTTCAAGGATCAGTCCAAAGAATTAAAACATATGTGTAAGGAATAAAGAACCAGATTCTGTATCATGGTCTGCCAGACCCAACTCCTCATAGTACCTAACTGAAGCAATGGGACCAGAATCTTTAAAAATTCCTAAAATCTAGAGGTTATTAGTCTAAAGAGTAAGGCCCTCAGTCAAACTCCAGAAGATAGGAGGTCTAGATGGAAAAAACATCAAAAAGATGATCCACTGGAAGAGTCCTCATCTTATCATTAAACTTACAAGGATCTCCCTTGTCCTTAACTGAAGCATAAGACAAAGTGAAGTCTGTAAATGTCAAGAAGCTCACAGATAATTCTGTGAAGGACTGACCAACTTCCATACCAAATGAGAACTCACAAGCGAAGGCATGTCCTCCACATAAATCAAACCTTAAGACTTGAAACTGAATTCTTGCATCAGTATCCTAAAGTTTGTGAAAAGGAAGGAACTCTGTCCATCTTAAACTCATGTTTGATGAAAAAAGTTTTAGCAAAACCTGCTTTCTTCTTCAGCTAAGCATACTGCACTATAGGAGCAGATGTTCAAACATAAAACTGGCAAACCTAAGAGCTGCTAACTCATGCCTCTTTGGGGTGGAGAGAGAAAGACGAGGTGCAGTCACAGAAAATACATTTCAAGTGTGGCCTGTCAACCTTAAAGGAATCCCTACTGCCAAACATACTACACAGTATGAAGCTGGCCCAGATGGATACCATATCTGTAATACACTCAATAATGGTTTAGCTATATAGCAGGATAGCTAAAAAATTACTCTGATGAAAATCTAATATAAACATCAGAGAAACTTGAGGTAGACAAAAATTGACAGATATGGTAGAGAAATTGCAAGATGGAGAGCAAGATTACAAGGTATCCCAGGTTTTTTTTTTACCTATGGAGGAAAGAGTACTGACTTAAAAACAAACATGGACATAGTTCACAAGATGTATACCAAGTGGTTCATCTTTCATTGAAACCTGTCACACACACAAAAAAATCTCCATATGCAGATTTCCTGCAAAAGAGCTACCATGCTAATGTGTACACCAGCAGAGATATAATCTCAACACAGGTGACTCTCTTACATTCAGGAACTAAAGTCTGAGAGAACTAATGAACTCAGCTGAAGTCAAGTTCTGGATTGAAGTTCTCAAAAAGGAAGACACACGTAATGTAGTGTAAAGCTTACCTTGGTAAAGGCTCTCTTTGAAGTATCCCTAACATTAATTCACTGATATTTCAGTCAAAGCAAAGGGCCTCAGAGCACAAGAAGAACTGCCTTCATATCTCTTACTACATCACTAATCTGAAGCTAGATACAATCAGTACACCAGTGAAAATAAGGCATCAATACATGTCAAAATGTTCTGAGAAGGAGCCTGCCCATGAAGAATAATAAATTCCTCAGATATACAGCTTTCAAATTAGTAAGTCTAGTGTGCCATTCATACACTAGTCAGATTATTATACTCAAGAACCTTTGGGGTCTGTGCTTCTATCCTTACTGATGACACAAATATATAGACAATCTTGACTTATGGAAGATTCCATCACCATACCAGTAATATCAAAACTTTCAGGTGCTGATAGCAGCTAGACATGGTAAAAGGTTCCATGAAAGGAATGAGCTCGGGTCAATAAAACTTCCTATGAATAGACAATCCCCAAGAAATTCCAAGTGCTTCATTGGTATACTAGCCAGGTCCTTGGAGATTTCAGCTTTGGATTCTGTTTTCACATTCCCTACCAATGACAAAATTTGAAAAATCAAGAAATGTTCTGGAAGGTTTAGAGAAACATGACTAACACAACCCTAAATATGCAAAATGATCCATCATGAAAAACCCTACATGGCTTTGAATGTATTATTTCCAGGAAGAAGCCCATCAACCACATACCCCAGCGTCTCATATTACACTTTCAAAACATGGGACAACTTTGGAGTCTTGATTTTGCCTCCCCTCCACAACATAAGGTTAAGAGCCATATCTGTCAAGATCTGTGAACCAGTAACTCTAGAAAAGGCAAAACACAAAGAATTCATAGTGTTCTGTCCCTCTGAGAAATAAACTTCCCAATGGCTGAGCTCGTTCCTTCATTGGGTAACAACAATGCTTCATGTACATTGCCTCTGTGAAATCTCCCTTCTTGTATTATCAACTTCTAAAAGGGAAACAGAAGGAGTCAGGCAGGGAGTGCTCATCCTCCTCGAAGGATCAGATTGGGGAGTCTGAACGTGTGTGGATGTAACCAAGAGGGGAAGAGAGATAGGTAATATGTTTGAGGAAAGAAACCTTGATGTTCTGGCTCTGAGTGTAACGAGGCTCAAGGAAAAAGGGGAAGAGTGGTTTGGAAATGTCTTGGGAGTGAAGTCAGGGGTTGGTGAGAGGACAAGAGCTAAGGAAGGAGTAGTGTTACTCCTGAAGCAGGAGTTGTGGGAAGTGTGTGATAGAGTATAAGGAAATAAATTCCAGATTTACGTGGGTGAAACTGAAAGTGGATGGTGAAAGATGGCTGATTATTGGTGCTTATGCACCTGGTCATGAGAAGATAAATCTTGAGAGGTAAGTGTTTTGGGAGCAGCTGAGTGTGTGTGTCAGCAGTTTTGATGCACGAGATCCCACCACTCACTACCCTTACTAATCTGCCCACCTCACACTTTTCTCATGCCATATGCATCTCTTGCACATGCCAGCAATGCTTCCATAAATACATCTCATTCCTCACCCACTCCCCAGAATTTATTTCCTCTCACCTTTTGCCATTCTACACTTAATCTGTCTTGATATTTCTTCACACAAGTCTCCTTCGGAAGCTCACTTACTCTCACCCTCTTCTCTCCAACATTCTCTCTCTTTTTTGAAAACCTCTGCAAATTTTCACCCTTGCCTCCACAAGATAGTCATCAGACATCCCACCAGTTGCCTCTCTCTGCACATTTACATCCAAAAGTCTCTTTTACATGCCTATCAATTAATATATAATTTAATAATGCCCATTGACCATCTCTTTTTCTCAAGTATGTATAATTGTGAATATCTCTGTTTGTAAACCAGGTATTCCTAATCAATAGTCTTTTTTCAGCACACAAATCCATGAGCTCTTCACCATTCCCATTTACAACGCTGAATATATATGCACAATAGTACATAAACATATCAGCATTTACATATATACATACATATACATACACATGCATATGCACATAGACACATGTACATATTCATACTTGCTCGCCTCTATCTATTCCTGGCACCACCCCACCCCACAAGAAAAGGCATTGCCACCCCCAGAGTCAGCAAGGTAGTGTCAAGAAACAAACGAAAAAGGCCACATTCGTTCACACTCAGTCTCTAGCTGTCATGTGTAATGCACCGAAACCACAGCTCCCTGTCCACATCCAGGCTCCATGGTTTACCCCAGACGTTTCAAATGCCCTGGTTCGGTCCGGTGATGGCACGTCAACCCCAATATACCACATTGTTCCATTTCACTCTATTCCATGCACACCTTTAACCCACCTGCATGTTCAGGCCCTGACTGCTCAAGATACCTTTCACTCCATCCTTTCACCTCCAGTTTGGTCTCCCACTTCTCCTTGTTCCCTCCACCTTTGAAATATATATCTTCTTTGTCAACCTTTCCTCACTCATTCGTTCCATATGTCCAAAGCATTTCAACACACCCTCCTCTGCTCTCTCAACCACACACTTTCTATTACCAAACATCTCTCTTACCCTAACATTTGTTACTTGATTAAACCTTCTCACACCACATATTGTCCTTAAACATTTCATTTCCAACTCATCTACATTCTTCTGTATAACTCTATCTATAGCCCATGCCTTGCAACCTTATAATATTGTTGGAACTACTATTCCTTCAAATACCTATTTTTACTCTCCCAGATAATGTTCTCCCTTTCCACACATTCTTCATTTCTCCTAGAACCTTCGCCCCTTCCCCAACCTTATGGCTCACTTCTGCTTCCATGGTTCCATTTGCTGCCAAGTCCACTTCCAGATATCTAAAACACTTCACTTCCTCCAGTTTTTTCCCATTCAAACTCACTCCCCAACTAACTTGTCCCTCAACCCTGCTGAACCTAACAACCTTGCTCCTACTCACATTCATTCTCAGCTTTCACCTTTCACACACTTTTCCAAATTCAGTCACCAAATTCTGCAGTTCCTCACTCAAATCAGCAACCAGTGCTGTATCAACAGCAAACAACAGCGATCAAGTGTAATAAATATATAAATAAAATTAGTAATAAATATCTATAATCCAAACAATCATTTTTGAACCTTTGCCTTTATATGATGACACTATAATTACAATTCAACAGCCTTCAAGTACCACATCTTTGGCCATTCTTAAGTAAAACCAATGAAAAACTCTGATGCAATCCCATCCATTCTTGATGCCCTAACACATTTCCGCTTGCATTGAGCTTTGACCACCTCCTCTCTTTCCACCAACCCATACACTATAATACTTTCACTTTGCATTCCTTACTTCAAAGTCCTTCAAAATATTTACTCCATCTCTTTTTCACACCTCTGTTACTACTTCCTAATTTCTCTCTTCACTATCACTCTCTTCTGTCCTGTTGTTTTCAGCACATTATTCACCTTCCAAAACTGTCTTATCTTGCACAAAGTTCAACAATACTTTCTTCACAACTCTCATTTGCATTTTTTTTCAGCTTTTGTACATACCTTTCTCTTAAATTTCTGCCACTTCCTGTGGTACTCCACCATATCACTTACACTCCTCATGTACACAACTCCTTTTCCCTTTCACTACTAACTTAATATCATTCCTACACTCACTATCCTTTCTCATAGGTCCACATCCCATCTTCAATAACAAACTGAGTTTATGCTTTCCTAAATACCCTCACCTCTTTCACTCACCTAGTTTAATTCTCAAACAATACCAATCTCTCCAGCTGTGATGTACTACAGATTCTGGGGCACTGAGGCCAAAATATTCTTACCTCCAATGCCCTTTAGTAGATCTTTGAAAAATGTAATGAAACCATATTTAGTATATATCTTATATATTTCTAAGTAAAATTATATAATCTTCACACAATTCCAAACATCAAGTAATTCTAACATTATTTAGAAGTCACAAAAGCATTGATAATTTAAGGAAAGTCAGATCTCATTTTCAGGGGCCCCCAAGCTACTGGGCATTTGGACAATCTAAGGAAAGTCGTATCCTTACAATTTAGTCCCCACCAAAAAAAGTCGCATAATTTACAGAAAGGCATCTTCTCTTATTTTTAGGTGCCCATCCAGGCAAGCTGGATCTTATTTATAGAGCCAATATAGGATACTGGAACTGGAATAATCTAAAAAATTCTAATTTTCTCTTTTTCAGGCCCCCTAAACAAGAGGGCCATGGAGCTCCCCACCTCATATATGCCACTGTTCTAAAGGTATCTTTACACACAAGCCACTTTTCTAAGCTTGTTCACTTTCACCACTTCTTTCATATGTGTTTCATTTCCCCTTTCCCTAAACCCACTATCAAATTCCACATTTACTTCCACTATGAAATGATATGAAATTTTACCTGCCACCTCTCTAAGCAAGTTCATATCAAAACAACCTCTCCTAAGCTACCTCTGCAACTATGCACTTAATCCATCAAAGCCTGTAGAACTTCAACCCCATTCATCCAAATATACTTAAGTATTTGCATTTTCTTACATAACACCATGTATTCCCGATCACCATTCCTCTATCAGCACATAACATGAAAATCTTTTCATTTCATTTACAAAAAAGAATCCCATGCACCACAACTGTATCATCAATTGCCTTATCAACCAACTTTACATGCAGATCCCCTGATACTTTGATTCACTGCATCAAATCTGCTAAAGCACATACCCATTTCCTCTCATAACATACTCCTTTCTTGTTCACTCCTCTCACTACCCAATTCATAAGCACTATCAC
Source organism: Panulirus argus (assembly GCA_038088735.1). Taxonomy (NCBI): domain Eukaryota; kingdom Metazoa; phylum Arthropoda; class Malacostraca; order Decapoda; family Palinuridae; genus Panulirus; species Panulirus argus. Next base: position 3,869 of record JAYMFT010293004.1, on the reverse strand, counting down.
TTACTTAGCTCTAACATTTTACTCTAACCCACATTAACCCTAAACTCACTTCCTTATACTCTCTAACACAGCCTCATAACTCATTCCTCTTCAATAGTGCTCCCCCCATCTTTCTGTCTTGACCTCTCACTGACCCTTGACTTTATCCTCTGAACATTCCTAAGCCAATCTACTTCCTTATCCTTCAACTTCATTTCAATCAGAGCGACAACACCAAGGCTTTTCTCATCAAATATAACATCTGTCTCTCCCTTCTGTTCATCCATTACAAACCCATGCCTTTGTGGCCTCACTTGCCATATTACTGTTTTCAGAGAGTGATCAAAAAGAAGGCAGGGTTTCCAGCCTTTAACTTCCACCTGTTAACTGTCTTCTATAAGAAGGAGATATGTAAGTAGTATTTGTTCTCCTATATCCCCAGGAATGTAAGTTTACATACTTCTTTTTCTGTGAATTGCATGTGACTTGGTATGCAGAGAAGGAATACAGAGAATGGAGCAGAACTATGGAATGCATTTGCAGATAGTATAATCATTAAGGATCAATGACTGATGTACAATGACTGGTTCAGAGAGAAAAGTGGCATGAAACAGAGGTATGTACTCTTACTGATGTCTTTCAACATTTTCTTTACCACATTATGAGTTCAGTTGAGTAAGGACAGGGGTGCAAGAGAAAGGTCTGTAGAGTTCAAGATTTTGCTATTGATAAGGTATTTCTGGTAAACGTACAGTTGATGTTGCTGGAATGGTAAGGAGGATGGAGGCAAGAGACACAAAACATCAGAATCAAAATCAGTGCAAGAATGAATTAAAGAATGGTAATTAAAAGAGATGAAGAGTATGTCCATCCAAAAGACACAGCTGTAAGAGGACAAGAGATGAGATTAGTTGAAAAAATTTGTCTATTTCCTGTATGTAATTACACCTCATAAGTGATACTGTAGAATGCAGACACTACAAGGAGGAATAGAGGAAATGTGAAACCATGCGAGATGTAGTGAAGAAACAAGTCGGCTAGGACAAAAAGTAAACTGAAAATAAAAGATGGGAATATTCAATATGACAGTACTGCTAATCCACTGCAAGGACCAACAATGTGAGTACTATGCTACTGAAGGATAGTGACTGAATGCCTTGGACATGGGATTGCTGAGGAAAGACATATTTCTTAATCCTTTAGGGGCTGTTGCCCTTGATTGCAGCAAGTGCAGTAAGGCACTATTGTCCTTGATCAGGATGTGCTATCCTGCCATAAGCTGAATTCTTTGCAACTGTTGCCAGACTATAGATGGCAACCCAAAAAAATGTTATGTCACCAAAACATGCTAGTGCCCTCAATGGGCAGTTGTGTGCCTTTTCTAGAAACTCACCAAATCTGTAGTGGCCACTGCTGCCTAAAGCTCATTTCCATACACACACTGCCTTTATTAAGGACTGGCAAATTTACTAATTGTGTTTTTCCTAAATCAAACGTGCTTAACTCTTAATTCATACGAAAAAAAAAAAAACAATGCTTTTGATAGCTTTTCTGCACCAATCATATACTAGTTAACAGAAGTTACGAAATATAACTGAAAGTAACTTGCATACATAGGGAACAAGCTTTAATTCTTAAAAGAAAAAAATATATTTTCTGTGTACCTTTCCTTGTAGGAAAAAAAAAAAAACATTTTTTGCACACTTGGGGAGGTCAAAAAAAAAAAATCTATTTCACACTGAAAGGGTTAAGGAATGAAGCTGTATGGACCAAACTTGAACAGTCACCAGTCAATCTGTGAATAAGAAAAACAAAGTTGAAAAGGTAAAAGCACATACAGGTTACAGGAGCGAGCAACATACAGAGAAGTGCATTGAGGGCATCCATGCAAGAAAGAAGGCCCCTCAGGACAATGAGAATAAGATAGCGGTATTTACAGTAAGACTCTGAAGGGTGCAAAAATTAGCAGATGAGAAGAGAGAGGTCACACAGGACCAAAGTGAAAGTGAATGTTATGAGACCTGCATTTCCTTTCAGTAATTTCCTAGCTACCTTTAGATTCACTCTGCACCTCTTTCCAAATAATTTTTCTCCCATTTTAAGAACACTATATTATTCACACTAATTTCCTATCTTCAGACAACTAATTCTCCTTTCCTCACCTTCTTTATCCAATTCTTTAAATTAAAGTTTTTCTTATCGCAATACTATAACTTTTCTATTATTCTCTGCTTCTAATTCAGTTTCCTTTCACTGTTCCTTGCCACCCTTCTCAATGTAATCTCAACATAAAAACTAAATATAAAACCAATTCATATTTTTTTTTCAAACTTGATCGCCATTTCTTGCATTAGTGAAGTAGCATCAAGAACAGATGAAGAAAAGCCACATGCACTCACATCCATTCTCTAGCTGTCATGTGTAAGGCATCGAAACCACAGCTTCTTATCCACGACCAGGCCCCACAGAACTATCCATAGTTTACCTCAGACACTTCACATGCTCTCATTCAGTCCATTAACAGCACAGCAACCCCAGTGTATTACATCATTCCAATTAACTTTATCCAATGCACGCCTTTCACCTTCCTACATGTTCAGGCCCCGACCACCCAAAATGTTTTTCACTCCATCCTCCCATCTCCAATTCGGTTTCCCCATTTTCATTGTTCCTTCACTTCTGATACATATATCCTCCATGAAAAACCTTTCCTCTCTCAACCACACTCTCTCTATTACCAAACATCTCTCTTACCCTTTCATTACTTACTCAATCAAACCACCTCACACCACAAATTGTCCTTAAATATTTAATTTCCAACACATCTCCCTCCTTCGCACAGTCTTATCTATAGCCTATGCCTCACTTCATATAATATACAATATTTATACTTTTAAAACCAGAACATTATTAAACAAAGCACATCAATGTAATCTATCCTTAAAAAACAAATAAAACACCCACCCACACAAGAGGATTCTTTCCACATAATGTGTTGCAATTATTACTTTGGGAACAAAAGATTACCTTTGTGGAGAATTTATTATATGCAAGGCCCTCTGGTGCTGTCCACTTGATGGGAAATTTTGCTCCAGCATGGGCTGTGTAGGTATCATCCCTCATGAGCCGTGCAAGCCCGAAGTCCGCTACTTTGACTAAGTGGTTTTCACCAACTAAGCAATTTCTAGCTGCCAGGTCCCTGTGAAAAAAACAGCATTCTAAAATTTTTGAATGGTACAATGAAACAGTAAACAGCACAACAGAAACAAAGGCAAATGAATACCAGGAAATTCTCATATATTAGAAGATGTATACCTAAATACAGAATAAAGATTTCTAAAAGACAACAGTTAATAATATATATGGTTGAAATTATACATCAAACCAAGGTTTCAGGTTCAATGAACTAAATTTCCATGATAAAGGAAATTATGTAGCTACAGAACTGAAATGCACTGCCTGAAATACAACAAACAAACACCATGAAGTGTCCCAGTAAAAACGAAACATGCGGGATACAGCCATGGAAAAGTTTATGGAGCCTGGATGTGGATAGGAAGCTGTGGTTTAAGTAAGTATGTATGTATGTATGTATATATGTTTATGTCTATATATGTATATTTATGTGTATGTGAGCGGATGTGTCTTTCTTCTTCTGTTTCCTGGCGCTACCTCGCTAATGCGGGAAATATATATATAATTATATAATTTATCCCCTGGGGATTGGGGTAAGAATACTTCCCACATATTCCCTGCATGTCATAAAAGGTGACTAAAAGGGGCAGGAGAGGGGTGCTAGAAACCCACCCCTTCATGTATTTAAATTTCTAAAAAGGGAAACAGAAGAAGGAGCCAGGCAGGGAGTGCTCATCCTCCTCGAAGGCTCAGAT
>JAYMFT010292993.1:0-10341 GCA_038088735.1 Panulirus argus | reverse complement strand
GAGAGAGAGAGAGAGAGAGAGAGAGAGAGAGAGAGAGAGAGAGAGAGAGAGAGAAAGAGACAGGCTGATAGACTGATGGTAAGATTTAGCCTCGTTTGAGTCAGGTCGATATCCTGCCTGAGGTTAAACGAGGCCAACCAGCCACACACACTGTGGTAGCCTAAAGGTGGTGGTGGTGGTGAAAATGTTGCTGTCTGTATCAGCGGTACCCTTTACTCCCTCCTCTCTTGCTTCTCGCAACACTTGACGGTAACATAGATAAAGTCTCTCATATCGAGAGGTATATATAGAACTCCTCAGTTCCCTACAGCTTCCCTGTGTGCTGCCGCTCGCTTTCTTCTCCTCCACATGAATCGTCATCACATACTCATGGATTTGGTAACTCACGACCCACTGATGCTTGATAGGTCAGGACCCATGATACTGAGTCGGACCCATAATGTTGAGTCAGGACCCATAGTGTTGAGTCAGGACCCATAATGAAGGGCCAGGACCACGCGCCATTTTAGATGGACGTCAGTTTGTGCGGAGGACACCTCCACGCGATGCCAAGGTACCGGCACGCTGGTTAGAGTGCTATACACAAGGAGCTCCTGTGTTGGGTACACAGCTATATTTAGTTAGCGATGTGAGGAAACAGGCAGTAGACTGTACATGGTGTTAGGATATGAGGTGTTATGTTCCATATGGCATTAGCTATGCATGGTGTTAGATATCGATGGTGTTAACTATACGTGGTGTACCACGAATGACGACGGATTGGACGGATGAGTGGCGGATGGATAACAACTGATGCGATAGTTGACTGTTGTTACTAGTTAATATTCGTGGGTTGTGGGACGTGGACTGGAATATGTCGCCAGCAGCTGCACCAACACAGCGAAGGGCACGACGAAGAGTTACTTCGTCGTGCATTCTCAGTTTATGAAGGCAATCTTGTACGGACGCATCAGAGAGACCAACATAATTTCGACAAGAAAGAAGAATGATCTACAGGTTAACCGTTCGTCCCTTATCTCTTCCTGAGTACCGGTTCTATGAGTGTGTTGTACTTGCTGCCGGAATGAGTGTGTTGCTGGGGTGTGTGCCTGGAAGACAAGGCAGCATAGGACAGGTAACCCAGGTCGATAATCTAACTGTGTGTGGTGTGATTAGCTTGGCCAGCCCCTCCCGCACTGCCTCTCCTGTACGCTACAGGTGAGTCCTGCTGATGGTGGTGATGGTAATGGTATTTGTGGTAGCGGTGGTGGTAGTGGTGATGGTAGCGGTATTGGTAGCGGTAGTGGTAGCGATACTGAAACTCAATATCAAAATTAAGAGTGTGGTCAGGAGTCTGGGGCCTTTAGGACCAATGTGAACAGGCAGGTCTTTAGTCTGGAACGCCATCTGGAGTAGGTACTGCAGCAGCCGGCAGTGTCCGGAGTAGGTACAGATTGATACAGGAAGAAATTATCAAAATTAAGCAGGGTATTTAAGGAAGGAGTTCAGATATCATGGTAACAGAACTGCGTTCGGAATTCAGTCCAACATATTTTCTCTGGCATTACACGGGATTGTAACTGAGTCATCAGTATGTCTAAACTATCCTGGAACATATTTGTAAACAGATGAATCATTAAAGACGACGTATACAGCCGCAAGGGTTACATTGCGACTATGAGATTTATGTACGTGTTTTTCCAATCAGATTTCAGTATTAGATTGTCGAGGTTGGTTGTATGTGTCGCTCAAGTGTTGTATGACAGCCATACGTAATTAGCTACTGATGACCACCTTACATCAGTAGGTGAACACTAAGAACAAACGCCAGGAGAAAAGATGCAAGGCGGGCGGGACCTGGTATGCAAATGTATTTCCCTGACAATCACAACAGTTCCTCAACTTGTTTGTATACTTTTTGATATTCTATTGTTACATTTATACGATCTTTTAAGAAATTCCTTGCAAGCTTTTTCATTATCTTTTGATTTACTTTTGCACAGGAAAAGTCTTAGGAAATATCGACCATCTATCGTTTGGTGATCTAAGCAAATTCACTCGACACTCACATACTCGTACTTGTATTCTTCGAACCCTCATCAAGAAGTCGTTCCGAGACTTTCGAGGTCATTTGGTCTCAAGGAACCGCACCCTGTGATGGCTCGGCATGCAAACAATTCCGTCATGCTACCAGCGCCACCTTTACCATTCCCCTGGAGAGGAGCCGCCCGACGCTCGTGTTAGACAATATACTAATGACGGCGCACTTGCTTGTTATGTGTGTAATGAGGCGTCGTCAGCGTTGTAGTGTCGTGGTTAAACCGTAAGTGGTTTACAGGTAGGTTTTCATGACGTCGTTACACACGTCTCAACAGAAGGAACACGATCGCCTGACACCCGCCCCTCCATTATTCACGGGACACGTCCCCTCCATGTTGTGCCCGCCAGAAATGCCCCGGTCGATCTCAAAGTCGTATCACAAATTTAGTCGAGTTCTGTGCTGTCCTCTGGTACACGTCACTCGGGCCACACAAGCCATACGACCGGACCAAACGATCGTTTCCTCAGCAACCTGTCGGTGACTGATTACATTCTCTCAGCGTGGTAGCATCCAGCACATGTACCAACAACTGGGGCACCCTTGTCCACGTTCTAAAGTTAGGAAAGGACCAATGTCCATCAATGTCTAGCTCTGCTTCAGTCAAGGGATGTCCTTCACAAAACGCTATGTCACCTAAACTGAGTCTCTCAGTATTTCATCATATAAATCGCTATATCTAACTTCCAGTGTTATTCAATACACCAGAAATCTCCCTCTAAACCTCCTGAATATCACTACCAGTTTAACTTTACCTTATACATTGTATACCCAGTTTGAGGTGTATTTTCTCTCTACTGTAATGTTTGTATTTGTACTCCAACGAAGCATAATATTCTATGTACACATGTCACACGATACCTTGCTTGGTAATATGTCAATGACACTAATGTTCTTCCTCGTTATCTGACAGGAGGTGGACCCTCGTGTTACCTGGACCCCCTTGGACTACCTGTCACCCCTCATGTCGATATATTGTTCCCACTGTGCAGTCTATACCTGCTTCCACCTATCCCTGCCCCACGTACCCTTCACCAGTACTATCACTGAAATGCTCAGCGTATGTATGTCTACACAAATACAGAATTTGAGGGTAAGAATTAAATTCCTATAGAGTCATGCATGGCGTGACAATGTTCACATTGACATTCACCATATAAGTCGTGCATGATCAAATACACTCTTACATTAACAGTCATGCTAACAAGTAAACACAGTGTTTGCAGTCCTCTTATCCCAACGGACAAACGAACGAGTAAACATCTGGACAGCTTTCGCAATACACAAAGAAAACGAAGAGGGTGTGTCCAGCCTACCCCAGGGCTCAGGGCGGTCTTGCATAAATATGCTAATGTTGACGGGCGCCGTTGCTCATGATGTGACGCAAGTATGTACGTTGCGTCATCTGTTGTTCGTAGCACAGTGTTGCACCTGGGCAGGTTTTAGTACTGCGGTGTTGTGCATACCCGGGAAGACCTTGTTTCCGCTGTATTCAAATGTCTGTCATTGTGTGCAGGATATTTAGGTTGGGAGGAGCCTTTAGGGTGAAGATACTGAAGGCGGCGCTGCTGGTGTTGCTGCCGCTGGTGGCCGGGTCTTGGCCCGCCGCCTTCGCCCCGCCGACCCTGCACCAACGCACCGCCGGGAACACCCGCTGAGGCGCTGCCTTCAGGACGGCCGCCGTCTCCTCCTTCGTCGCGTGCGCTGCCATCTGCAGTTGAGGTCAGTATATATAGCGGTCTTCTGCATAGAAAATATATTCAACTTCGCATTTCCTGCATATCTTCGGGAACGAAAATATTTCTGTTACATGATTTCGATTCTGAATCCCCAAATCAGTGTGAATGACTGTTAAAAGACTTGATCTGGAGTCTGCAAGTCAAATCAGCCTGAAAAAATGTTTGATGGTTCGTTTAGGAGTGCCTCTCTGCCGGTCACTCACTTTCACATAAGCTCTTAACGGGCGTTAACAACAGAGTCAATCCAGAGTGAGGTACTCATGAGAATCGAGCAAGTATATCCTCAGTAGCTTAGAGTTTGCTCGCCAGGTGGCTCTTGAATACGTGGCTGGGTCTTAGAATGTTATGACCAGATGCCCAAATGCTGTGTCGTAAGAATATCTCTTTCTGTATTGCCTGGTGAAGTGAGAAGCTTAGATACCTCTCTACTGATGTGTCAAGACGCTTATTACACGAATCTTTCTGTCAAGCAGTCGCTTCAGTGTTTGTGTATAGCGATTTAATACAATAATACTTGTTCTTTATATCCTCGTAGCTGGTGAATCCTTCATCCAGCAAGGATTCCAAAGTCATTTGTCATAGATTCTTGATACAGATATACCGGTGGAACGTGCCTTACGAGAGCTCTCTGGTCAGGAACATGGGTGTATGTTACATGAACAAGCTCTGGAAAAAGGCTTTAGTCAATGTGTTCCGTATCTTCCGTTTTTTTAATAGCAGTTGTTACCCAGCCTGTGAAAACTGGACAGGGATTCATCCTAAACGACCCTGAGAAGTGACAAACCGATCACGAGTCCAACGGAACTGGAAAATCGTTTGACACAAATGCAGCAAGTTCATGTGTATGGTGTGTGTGTGTGTGTGTGTGTTTTTTGTTGAATTTATCAGCCATCAAGAGATACGAGTCATTAAGCTAGAATCTTTCCCGTGTGTCAAAAATACAATATAACAAAAAAAAAAATCACTTTATGAGTTACCAAGGCTGCGCCCTGTCTTCATGATATACACTGGGAATGTATCTTATCTTGGCAATATATCTCGCTTTGTACGTTTGCTATGTGAGGAGCTTCATGTGTGCTTCATGACCACGATTCACTTACTCATTCACAGAGTGTGAAAATGTTTTGAATCAACTTCATCCTTGTATATGAACGTTTCAGTAAAATTGAATGGCTATTCAAATGTTTCAGTGCATCGAAACTGCTCGAGCGTGATTGACGTCTTTATTCATAGTGCTGAGGGCTCAAAAAAATGCTTCTCTCATGCCTCCAAATGTGTCGAAGCTGTCTCATTCATGTAATCATATTTGACGGTGTGTGATTGGTATTGAACATCCTTCATTTCTGTATTCAAGTGTCTCACAGTCGGAATGTACTCAATAATGAGTTGTTTCCCTTATACACCCTAATATTTATAAGTTCGTGTGCTTATTTATAACTCTGTTTACTCAAATGATATCGAAACTGTTTTGTTCATGTGCTCCAATGTTCCAGAGTTAGTGTGTGTGGGGTTCAGCCTAGGGGTTGCCAGAGGCTGCCAGTGGGCGTGTCATCTCACCATGGCCTCCTCCCCCTTGCATCTCCGACAACTTCAACTTCTATCAAGTTTTACGAATTACGACTACGACACCGTATTCCCCAATTACGACACTCACTACGAGCCTTATTGCTGGACCTGGAACCATGACATCCAAGCTTCCTTAGACTTTTAAGTGTTTTAAAAACTGTCTTTAATTCATGGTAAGGCAGAGGAAACATTATGGGAACTTTTTATAAGGATAATTGAACTTCCCTTCGTCACCTGGAACAGTCAGTGGGAACTTCCTTGTGTCACCTGGAACAGCTAGTTAAAACTTCCCTTCGTCACCTGGAACAGCCAGTTAAAGGCATTATCATATATATATATATATATATATATATATCAATTTTCTTTTGTGGTTATGGAATTCTGCTTATGATTTCAATATGATATATATTTTGCCTGTATTGGCCTGTGCTGATTTCGTATCATTGGCCCAGGAAGGAAGCATCTGAATATTCTGATACAATTGTCTTACCAGTTAAATCCTCCCTTACCTTGCCAAGGTTGGGAAAGTTTGGGTTTGAAGTGTGAACATAATACTTAAAAATGCTCTGTGTAGACTCCTGACCTTATTCATCATAAGAAAATCCTTCTGGTCACAGAAGGAGCAAGATGGGTTAGGTTAGAACGACAGATTCCGGTACTTGATGTGATCTGGTGTAACAGGTAACGTACACAGGTGGCAGTAGAACAGATTCACATGGGATTTATACAAACAAAATCAGGTGGCTTTAATTTCATCACATTAACTTAGCAGTGCAAGTTATGGCGATGTTTACTGTCCCATAACAGTTCGACGTGAGATGGACGCCGCGAGACTGCGCAGGTAAGGGAGCAGCAGAGTCTCCCACGAGTAGGCTGGAGTCACCCTGGCAGCAGTTACGTCAGAGGCTGGGGTCAGGCTGTGGGTGGCGGAGATCTTACATAATCCTAGCCAACCTGATCCTCTTGCTTCCCAAATCAAGATCTAGTAGTATGGGCGCTCTGACAGCTTGCATTGGATCGGTATATTTTTCGGGGGCGCTGAATTGGTTCCCTTGAAATGGTTCAATAGGATCGGTTTCGCTGGAATGTGTTGGTTAGTCTGGTTTAGTCAGACTGGTTTGATTAGATTAGTTTGGCTGGAACGGCTTTCGTTGGATTGGTTTGATTAGATTGTTTTGGTTGGATTGGTTTGGTGCATTTAGATCAACTGTATAGTTCTGGTTAGAATGGTTTGCCGAGCCTGGTAGGCTTACGAGTGTAATTAAGCGACCGACGGCACTTTCACAAACCAAGTGGCACTTGAACCTCTTGCCTCCTAACGAAGGCGAACCCCGGCGAGAGTTTTCTAAAAGTCTTTGAGAACTTGTCTTACAATCTGCCGTCCCCACTGATTCCTGTTCGTCGTTTTCCATACATTTTCTAATGAATTTAATACAGGTGCTTTGACAACATCTGGTACGGTTGAGTAAGAACATAGAGTATAGGTAAATGGATATCGTACCATCTAGCACAACCATCTCATCCATTACCATTACTGAAACCAAACATCCCAGCTACTACCACCATCTCAACCACTACCACTACCAGTACCACCATCCCAGCTACTACTACTGTAACCACATTAAATGTCACTATCACCATCCCGAACACTACCACCACCACCACCATCCCAAACGCTACCACCAGCTCAACCAGTACCACCTCACCACTGCATACGGTAGAACTTAAGTTCTTTGACGTTGGTGGTGACTGCACGTGTTCCTCAGACCTGGCCCTCAGCTCGGTGGTCTTGACCTCCGGCGATCCTCCTCTCAGCGACATCGTCTACTGCGCGTGCAGCAAGTTTAAGGTCGGCGCCAACTTCAGGATGAACGAGAAGTTCAGACGACGGTCAGGACGGGTACTGATAGCGGCCTCACGGCTCAGAGATGCGGAAGTGATTCGGTTTTGGTCGGGTTCGAAGCGTCTAATGCAGACGGATCTCAGAACACGGACTGGAACAACACCTATGATCTCTTAGGAGTCTGCCACGCGCTGGAGATGTTGTGGCACGAAGGCTGCATCTGTACTGAGGTGCTCGTCTCCCACCAGCTGGGGACGTGGGAGGACAAGGATGAGGAGGGGAAGAACTCAGAGACCTGGGACAACTACCTCTCCTGCCCGCCTTTCTACCCCGCGGTTAAGGTCCAACTCGAGAAGGTCGGTAGCCATTGGCACTTGAAGTCCATGTTATGCTGTCACACGATGGGCTCCTCAGGTGATGATGATGATGACAGTGATCAGAATGACGACGATGGTGATGACGACGACTAAAAATACTGCACTGGACGTGACAGAAGCGAGATGGGATCTTTGGAGTACGAGAAGCGTTATAGTCTACAACCAACTGAAGTTCACAGCATTTTCTTCTCGAACTGGACGGTGATCCAGCACGCTGTGAGGCCATTTGCCTCGCCTGCGTTTAGTGTGGCTATAAGCACTCAACCATGTTACACTTTATCATCCATATTAAACTTAGTACTCATCCATGGAACACCTTGTAATCATCCGTATAATACTTATTACTCATCCATATAACACTGTTAACACAGTTCCTGGGCTGAAACGTTGATCTCTTCTACATTTGATTTGAGGAAATCCAGAACATTGGTCAAGAACATGCGTCATCAGTGCTGTTGAGTCGGTCAAATGATGATTGTATTCATTTTCAGGAATGTTCAAAGTATGCTTTTCTACTTCACCCAAATAAAGGAGACAATAATTATTTTTCCATCCTTGTTATCAAAAAGCTCAACATTTTCCAGGTTCCCCTGAGCTGAACTGGAGCGGCATCAAGTGACTGAGACCTACCTGCTCCACTCTTCCTGATACAGATCCAAGACCTGGCTCTTTTTCAGTTCATTTCTGTAACATTTGCGGCCTCAAGTCTAACCTTAACCTTTCCTCTGTGGAACGCAATTTCCTCACTTCTTCCCTGATCTCTCTAAAGCCCACTAGTCCAAGGCTGCCTCCACACTTCTCTATCAGATCTCACCATCGTGTCTGCTTCAGTATACACCACACCTCAGGGAATGGGTAGACTCCAGCCAGGACGATCCCGGTGGAGCCAAGGCCATTATTCTTACTCATTAACGACCTAGAGAAGGTAGTCAAACAACCAACACGCGTTCCCCACCGTCACTTCTGAAGTCTCTCACTATAATCACACTATCATATCTGCTCCCTTAGGGTTCACCGACCACAATCTTATTGCCATTTCTTCTAACTGTGCATGTCTATTCTTTGCTACCCCTGAGCAAAGCCAACTTTGGCACTTTGGGAGAAGTTAGCGGTGATCCCTGCGCGGGTCCTTTGCTTGGCTTTCCCTGAGACGGGTATGTCTTCATTGATCGGGATGCCTTACTTTGTGCCGACCACACAGCAGAGGTTACATTGGCTGGAATGGAGTCCTACATACGATCTTCTACCAGATCTTTCTTCTATCACTTCATGGCTTGATCGCTCTTGCCCTAATGCCTGTCACTCTAGGGACACAGCGTATTGGACCAAGAAACTCTTTCCTTGCTCTGAAACCCAGTCCATTTCTGCATCTTCTTGGAGTCACTACACTGCTGTTCTTCGTAGAGTTAAGCAAACCTTCATGAATATAAAGTGTGTTTATTTGACTTCCACCGACAAGTCATTTTAGTCCTTAACCAAAGCATATCCAATAAGTTCTGTAATTCCATCTTTCCTCCTCACGTCTGACTTGAGCAATCTGTCGTTAACTCTGCAATCTATAAAGTCGCTCTATTTTGGTACTTTATTTTCCTCTGAATTAACCTTGAATGAAACTGCTCTATAGTCCTCCAACCCCATTTTCTCCCGCTGAACGCTTGCCACCTCCTTTATTCTCCCCACACACCATCCTCCCAGTCCTCTCCCATCTCCAGGAAGACCTACGTGCGCCTCTGAGTTGGCTCCGATCTTTGCTCACTTTTTTCGCCTCTTTCTAGAAACCCAGACCTTTCCTTTCTCCTGGGCGCACGCCTTGGCGCAGCCCACTCCTTGAAAAGGACACCGCTCTAACCTCTTCAACTCATCGCTACACTGGCCTCACTTCTGCTGTCTCCAAACTTAACTCTCGCTTTCTCAAACGCCCAGAATCCCATTCCTTTCTTTCTTATCACCGGCATGGACTTCGCAGAGGTGGGTCTGCTGATGATCTCTCCTGTATGATACACCTCTGGTCCTGTGGTCCTCCTCTCTCTGCATCTGCGGCTATCGGTACCCCTGGGCCTACTCCTTTATCGTAATCAGCAAAGAACATTCTACGATAACGATTTCTACCATGGGTACAGAAATTCATTTCTTAGTTTATGTTCCACTTGAAATCTTATAGTTGTGCATAGTCTCCATCACTATATCTTCTTTGGTCTTCTTAAATCATTTACTTCACGATCAGACTCAAGAATTACTTGATCATTTTTCCATTTCTGTGTGTGTGTGTGTGTGTGTGTGTGTGTGTGTGCAAGCGAAAAAATGTCTCGATCCATTCTCTCTCGTCAAACAAACGAATTATAAGGGTGAGACAACACAAGACGGTACAGTAAACACGTATTCAGAAACAGATTACAGATACAGCAAAAAGGTACACAGGAATACAAGACCAGTGAGACCAACACTAACATATGCAGACGTTACAGAAGCGTTAAATCTAGGTCTTGTGAAGCCCTGACCCGTGGAACCCTCACCAGGATGCCAGTGTCTTGAAAGGTTTCGTCTCGCGTGAGGCCTTTCCTCTGACTCGACCTCACCACTCTCTCAAGAACATGCGCTGTGAGATGGCCGCACGGCAAGACGATGATATATATATATATTATCCCTGGGGATAGGGGAGAAGGAATACTTCCCACGTATTCCCTGCGTGTCGTAACAGGCGACTAAAAGGGGAGGGAGCGGGGGGCTGGAAATCCTCCC
>JAYMFT010292982.1:0-10341 GCA_038088735.1 Panulirus argus | reverse complement strand
TATATATATATATATATATATATATATATTGAAACAAATCAGACAAGCATCTAGAAATTTTAAGCTTATCTTATTCAGCTTGAGAAAAAATATATATATATACAGATACTGGAAATGATTTTAAAGATTTTAAGGGCTTCGACGATCTTGATGTAAGTCTCATTTCAATCAAGAATAATTACAAACTCGTAGGCAAACGTTCTACCTCGTATGAGGCAGAGTACATTTTGTTTCCACAAGAATGCTAATATTTGAGATGATTTACCAATAACATTTGTTGAAAGTAACATCATGGGTACATTCACAAAGACGACAAATAGCTTGAAGTCCATACCTAAATCAATAATACTCTCGCAAGGTTTTCAGCGATTTCTTCTATTTCTAGTCTCATTTACCATCCCAAACAGCATCGAAAGAACCAATTAGTTTTGTTGCTGTCTGTATTCCTTTGCTTCGAAATCATTTCTAAACAAACTGCATAGATGACACAAGCTTTATCCTTGCTTGTCCTTGCAGACTTTTTATTTACTAGTCTGACAGAAATTAGGCCAACATGCACACAGTCAACTTAATAAGTTAACACCTGCAAGAGTGAAGTTATATTTAACCTCCGCAGTTTTCTAAATCTACATGATAGTAAAGTGTTAACGTAATTTCCGACCTTATCATAATATATTCACGCTAATTATTTCTTTTTTATCTAATCTTCAAAGAGCTCCCCAACTAGACGGATATGTGTCAACATATTACTTACATATGAGGCAAATCCTGGAAAATTATTTGCATAATTTCAGACGGAAAACTGGAATTTTATAACCCGATTTCTGATGGTGCACACACCATAACCGTCACTGGTATCATCTACCTGGACGCTAATCGTCAACTTTTCAGTGAAATAAGATTTCCTTTTTATATCTACACCGTAACTAAATTCAAGTGAGATGAAACGAAGACGTTCATTGGTTAATCGTCAAAAGGAATATTCTACCTGAAAATGATAAAAAAAAATCCTCCGGAAAAATGTTATCTATCCATTAGACCAACTGCTATTGCTGTTGTTTGCAGTTTCTCTGAGAAATCTATAAAAAATACAAAAATAATTACAGCTGAAAAACTAAATTACAAAAGACAAATTACCGGAGATGCAGCGCGCAGGGGTGAGCGTGTTGAGGAAGGCAAAATAGACTGGTCACGTTGGAAGGCCACTCACCGGCATATAGGGTGAACGGCTAAATCCATGATGTGTAGGTGGCATCTGCCATGTCCATATACTTCTAGTCACTTTTAAAGTGTCACGCTATGGGGATGGAGGAGACATGGGCGTGGGCAGCGAGACGGTGACACGGGTAGGAGTAACTGAACGACACTCTCATTTACTCCTATTTTCGACACTTTCGCCCTACTTCCTCAGGTTATTTTAAATCGCCATCAATTGAAAATCACGGTCACTATTCACCTCAAGCCCCCATCATCCAACCATTCACTTTCCGAGTCGTAGGCATTCACAAGTTCACTGATTTCTGTCACACTGATCACGCCAACCGCCATATCAAAAACGGCCATGCCAGTCTCAAGGTCAGAACTGACACAACCACTGCTCATGACAGTGTTCAGATCAGGCCGCACGTGTCCACTACATGTGACAGTATCAGGTCCAGTTTACCAACTCCTTATCTCGGTGACAATGTGAACCCAACTGGGCTGGGATTTCGGTGGTTGGTGAGAGCGAAGAAAAAAAAAAAATACCCGCGTGATGGCAACACCCAGTGTTTAAGTGACGATAACAACCAGACCAACAATTATATTGTACGGTAAACACGCCCGCGCTAATGCGCGTGGATTTCCCCATCACTTTGAAGTGCAGGATCACGTGTATATGAGTGGGTTGAAAGTCACGAAGCCTAATTATTCTCATTAAAGCTTAACATGTCATTTTCAAGGGAAATCGCGGGTGCAGAACTTACAGGTCTCATCAGAGACCGTAACTCTGAGCAGGCTTAAACGCATTAATGACGCCCCTTGCTACAGTGAAGTTGTGACCTACTTTGAACTTGACCCCTTAAACAGAATTGAGGCGACGGTACGACCCTTGAGCACGAGAGTATGACACCTTAGCATGCTAACCTAACGTTTAAGCAGATCCTTCAGGCCAACAACGCCATCGCATCCATGCCTCGCACCGTCGTTCTCAAGGGTCGTGTAACGTAAAGCTATGTGACGTAATTGGGATTTAATTTTAAACTTATTTGAAGCCTATTATGGCAATGGTTGCTTAATCGATGTGTAAGCTAATGATTATTGCGTGAACCAGCAGACAAGCGCCTAGGCTATTCTCATGGTGTGTGGGCTGTTAAGATAATTACGTATATCCACTTACATCGATTACTGTGAAGGCTTATCCCGACCAACAGAGTCTAGCGTGCGACACCGAACTATACAATTAATCGTCTGATCCATCTGGTTATCTGTTGATTGTATCCTGTATTCCTACGTAATAACAATATATATACCCATCAAGTACACACATCTTGAGAATATCTTTGCAGTTAGGTTTTGGATCATCGCAGTGAAACATAATACTTCGACAATTGCAGGATGGACAATCTTGAGACGCAAATACTGTTTCATTTAATGATATAGATAACACGGTTCCCCGTCTTATTGTACCATAAGGATACTATTTTCCATGGAAGGGTGAACAACAAGCCTTCCAGTACGTTCCGTCTGTACTCGTACGATGAACAAGTTTCATGGCAACGCACAAGAGAAAAATATATACGAGAACTTTCAGTGGTGTCCGGTTTTATGCAATCAAGCAGGAATTTCGCCCACATTCGAATGTAATGTTAGAACCTAGCAAAACTCTGGCGAAGGGAGGTGCTTCAAAACGTGTTGTCGTTTTTGAAAATTTACAAAACTCGGCAAATTAAAGCTACTTTTTGTGCTCGCTAATTGTTGGGTGACAGAAAATTATACTTAATCATCCCATTTTTCTCTTCTGTATTAGTGTGTCTTTGTTTGTTTGACAGATATACCCTCCGTCATTTTCTTCAATTTCCTTATTGCGAACAAAGAATATGTCTCCTGTTCCGAACAGAATTTTCATTCTTTAGTATTCCGGTGCTGGTGAGCAGAGCTGACAAAATGTATGGTCATTCACAAGGGTCGCACCATCCTTCTAAAAGATCGTAAAGCTCTGCTCATGGATCGTAGCGTCGAGCTGAAAGGTCGTACCGTCGCGCTCAAGGGTCGTACCGCCGTCCTTCAGAGTCGTACTTCCGTGCTAGAGGGCAGTATGTCAGAGCGAACTAGGAGCAGAATAGTAACGATTTCCTGCGAGATAAAACGAGTCTCATTTCACGAGGCCCTGCGACTCCCGGGCTCACAGCGACGGACGGTGACCATTTCGTTGAAAATTTATCTCGGAACTTTTTCCACCGTTACCAGGAAAACTCGAGGCCAGACGTCATTAGCGGGATCGTGGCTAATTACTCTGTAGGCAGCAGAAGTTCCGAGGATATACATTATAACGTCTGCGCTTTTATCTAAAAGTTACCCTGAGTAAAAATAACTCGCCCGAACTCTGACCTAACTCCCCAACGTGAATAATTCTGTTCTGTTGACCCAAAGCGGCTTACCATGCTACACAAGCCGAGAGGACTGCCATGCTCCACATACCAAGAGGGTTGCCATACTCCACACACCAAGAGCGTTGCCCTGCTCCACATGTCAAAGGGTTGCCATACTCCAAATGTCAAGAGCGCTGCCACGCTCCACACACCAAATAGTTACTACGCTCCAAACACAACTCTCCTCTCCTCTCCTCCACTCGGGGCTTGTGGAGTACGTACCTCATTAAGGGGGGGGGTTCCAGGTGAGAAAAATGCACCCATCACGGAGGCTTCACCACTAACTTTCCGAATAATTCACATTTTCAAGTCCACAGCAAAATCTCGAGGCTAATTAAGAATGTTTAATTAGTAGAGGTGGACGTAATTGGCTTGAGAAGTTCAAGAAAGAAAAAAAAAGATCAGATTTAGTATATGGATGGAAGGTGCGGATGAGGAAGCCAGGACACACGTCATATATGACACGAGGGCACGTGTCGCTGGACACCAGGGCACACGTATCATTACGACAAAAAGGACTTGTCACATTATGACACCAAGGCATGTGTCATACGACATCACGGCACACTATCATATCACAAGGATATACGTGCCATGTGACAAGAGGGCAATTTACACAAGACACGCGTGTCGTATGACATCGGGACACGCGTGCAATATGACACCAAATGCCCCTGGTCTATGCAAGGGAAACACACTCCACCAGGGTGACTGACACTAAGAAGGCGCGTCATAAGGCTCAATGGTCGTACCGTTGCGTTCGAGCGGCATCGTCGACCTCAAGGGCCGTACTATCCCCCCCTCACGGTTCGTACCGTCATACTTAAGGGTCGTAAAGTCGTTCTCAAGGGTCGTACCGTCAATCTCAAGGAACGTAACGGTGTTTACGAGCGAACCTTGGTTACCGAAAGTGACCTCACTTATCCCCCACGGGCCCGACTTCCATGGCATGTTCTCTTCCCCACCACAGCTCGGTCTGTGGCCAAGGAAAAAGGGAAAAAAGCAGATAATCTGAATTAACATAAGGTTAAGTCGCGAGATGGGCTGGAGCGAGAGCATGAGTCTGAATGGAGTAGGCCGAGGGCATGATGAAGCAGAGGCTGCTGAGTGCTTCGCTCCTGCACTCTGGCCTTTGTTGTGCCAGCTGGACTGATAATGGTACACTTTGGTTGGTATTACCAACTCCTGAAGATGTCTGGCCGATTTCCAAGGGACGATGGTCCTCACATTTGCCTGTAGCAGGTTAAATATAAACGTGCCCCTTACCTTAATATCATCTACAATATCTACGCTATTCTCCCTTATACCTTCTACACTAACTTTTCTCTTCAATGGTTTAGATATCTTTCCATGAGGCCCTTTAGCGCTTCACACATAAATATACTTTCACGTCTCACTGGCGTCCAGGATCTTAATAAAAAATAAGCTTGAGTCTCCTGACTACTGCCACAGCTCAGGATGCCTACAGTGTGTGTGTGTGTGTGTGTGTGTGTGTGTGCTGGTGGCGGGGTACTCCTTGATAACAAAAGGTATTCAAGAGTTCTGCTGAGGTCTCCAGATAATGTATTCAGATAATGTAAAGCGTTTCGTGAATTTCACAATTCTCACCATCTTCTAAATTTCCCTAGGGGAAGTAAAAGCAATAAAATTATACTTTCATAACATCAAAACTTTAAAAAGGGATCCCCTGGTGTTTTTAAAGCAAAATAATAGAAAAATAACGATGTAAATTTGCCAAAACCACGAAAGTTTTCCTTCCCATCGTCATATCGTCATTAAGGTTAATAATCTTAAGATATTCATCGTATACTCCGACGAAACATGAATACAGTTCCCATAAAAATGCGAATATTCAATGAACCGAAAAGGGCTGATTCATTTCCTACTTCTAGGTTCAGACACTTGGTGTGTCGCGTGAGGCGCTTCTGCCAATGTGCGGTGCCCAAACAACCCCACTCAAGTCCCAGGCAACATCAAGCTTAACGTCCTTTCGCGTGGACGACGTGACTGGTAATGCGAACCGTGGCCAGCACCCGACCCCAGGCCCAGGGTGTCACAGGCGAGGCAAGGTATTCCGAGTGCTAGGGGAGGGACGGAGGCTTAAGGACGAGAGGGTGAAAGGCAAGGAGGAGATAAGGAGAGGGAGAGGAAGAGAGGTTGAGATAAAGGGAGAGGAGAATGGCAGACAGCGAAAAGTGAGGAGAGGAGAGGAGGCAGAGTCCACAACTTACAGGAACGTGTCACTTTTACTGACATCCTGTCCCCCATAAAGATCAGCAATTCGCAGCAAAATGCAATTCGGTTTCCTCGGCGGAGATGTGAAGCCGTATACACGGCCGTCGTAAAGGAGCTGCCGTGAAATATATGCAACGGCGGCCGCTGATGCGCGTCGGGCAGCAGTCCTAGGGAACTAGGATTAAACATTTCCCCTCACAGCGGGGCGGGACGAGGCGTCATGGCAGATGCATCAGGATCCGACACTCCGCCGGAAGAGCTGCCGGTGCACGCCCGCTCGACAGCACCAGATGGCACAAAACTACCTCTCGGCCTAGATACCAAATCCAGGAAATTCAAACCAGTCCAGACAAAAGTTTATATTGTGCTGGTCCGTGGGAATGGCGGAACATACGTATGGAGGTCTGTGAGATGGACTGGGCTGGAAGTTTTGTGGCAGCCCCGGGGATGAAAGTTTGGGGAGGCCCCTGGGGAATGGACCAGGACACAAGGTAAGGGCAGTTTTTAAAGTCCTATGACTCAAGAGAACCATAGTTCGTCAGGGAACTCGGGAGGCCCCGGCTAGCGCGCGTGGGAGGGATGTGAGAGGCGTCCTTTGCCACGTACAGAGGGAGAGGCGGACTGGTGAGCACAACCAACAGAGTATGAACTACGTACACGGGCCAAGGACCATACACGTAATGCAAGTGTGTCTGGTCTGAGGAGAATTGTCTTGGCACACGAGAAGGTGTTCGAGATTTTTCATTTGTGGTCATAACATGACATTCGGCGGCCCTACTGATCCTGAGAGTCGATAGGCCTCCATATTACGAGAGAAATCCAACCAATCAAACGTGTCCAGCCGCACCCGAGTCTCTAATATACCACCTCCTCCCGCCAGACAGCAGGGAGCCTCCTTCCTCCACACTTCCACCACTCACCTTGGCTGTAAGCCATCTTCATCCAAACTGCATCTAGTGTGTGTGTGTGCGCGCGCGCGCAGCTCTCCTCAGCAGCTGCTACAGTGATGGAGCCACCAGACCTGATGTGGGCCGGCCTGGCCTACAACACCCCACCTGAACGAACCACGCTCATGACTTAATGACTCAAACGCCCGTGTAACTAATTCTTTCTCTCCATCCACCCAAAGCAGACCTGTCTTTTCCTTCCATAAAATAAAGAAAAACATCAAACTGTGACTCCTTGGATGGCCTTACCTAACCGTTGCTGCGGTAAAGACTCCCAGTCCTCTCTGGCGAGACCAACGTCTCCTTTGCGCCAGGAATCCAGCGGGTAAGAACCCCCGCCCATCAAACATGCGGGAGAGGACATGGCGTCGTGATGGTGGCCAGCCATCCATGACCACACGTGGCTTATCTTACTCATGGCCGGCCCGCCGTTCCTGCTATCATGATATTACGGCCAAGGAACTCTCTCGCGGGGAGTGGAGTTTGTCAGGGTCCGGAGTGGAGGCAGCAAGATGACAGGGGGAAGGAGATTTGGGAGACGACACAGTCCCTATCTCGCCAACAGAAAACAGTAATAAAGGACCACTGTCCGTAGGCAGACATTAGAATAGCATTCACGTGCACGTTATAAGGAAATATTCAGCAAGCTCCTCACGTCCTACAAGAGGCCAGAACTAGAACATGTTTCCCGAGGTTGGTCACCTCAACTGGGGAAGCACAAGGAGCTATAGGGTCGAGAGGAGAGCAACAAAGTTGATACCTGGTTTAAGAAAGACGAGTCACAGGGAAAGGCCAGACGACTCAAATCTTTCAACAATGGAAAAGAAAAGAGTAATGGGTGACTTGATCATATCGTCATAAGTTTCACACGGAACAGTTCTTCTAAAGATGCAATGACGGAACAACCAAAGGCCATGAAATGATTGTAAACAAGACACTTGTTAAAGGAGAAGTAAAAAAAAAAACACTTTTACAGTATATTACTTATTTCCAGAGTCGAACAACAAATGAAACAAACACACACCTGACACAATACTAACAAGTATATAAGTACAAATAAGTGAGAGTTAAGCACAAGTACAACCTACTGAAACTACAACAAAATAAGTACAAACAACTGACAACTATAAACATCCGACAAAAATAAACAACTGATAAGAACAAACAAAAACATCCAAAAGACGAGGACAATAAACTCACAAGTGCAAACAACTGTCAATGCCGCAAACAGGTACATGTAACAACCCCCCACCCCACCACGAACCACAAGAGAGGAACAAAAGGATATTGTTTTTGTCTCCCACGCATATAAGACGGGAGCGAACTTTTATGGAGAATTCCGCCCGCGGAGCAGCCAGCGAACCGGCGTGATACCGCGGAAGCCGGCCTGGCTGGAGGTGGGCTGGGGTCTTGAGTGATGTGCGTAGCGATAGTAAACAAAAGAGAGACGAGGAGACAGGAAACGATGGCAAACAAGGGACGGGGGAGGAGGCAGCGATTTTGGAAAAAAAGAGATGGAAAAAGAGACAGTTTATGCATCAGCCTTAGACAGAAACTGAACTCGAAATGGAGACACAAAGTTGAAAAAAAAATATGTAATCGGTGACTCACCAGACTTTACTGCAAGAGATAAAAAGACATATCGACAGCTTACGATGAACAGTAGAGAAGATGGTGAGAATACAGTTGAGGCCACGGTGGAGAGTTCAGTATACTGACAGTGTAATGTCCACGGTCAGGGGTAATCATATTCACGTCTTTATCACTGTACACTACAGTCTGGTGGGTCTGTATAACGGCTCGCTGTGGAAGTCGCTGTTAAAATATAAAGCAGCAAAGCCCACAGGCCAAAGTACAGTAATATCAAAATTCTTGTCATTTAACTCCTTTCAACACGATGGTACGACCCCTGAACACGACGTAGCGACCCTTGAACACGACAATACGAATCAGCACGAAGCTACGACCCTTAGGTACGACCTTTTAAGACGGCGCAAACTTACGGTGATCCCGGCGTACTAAAGTACGACCTGACCCAGCGGCGCCGGGCCAGGCCACAGTCCGAGGGGCAGTTCCGAAAAATAAAGCTTGCAACGAAAGCATCAACAAAATGTAGACTCCTTATGTAAGAGAACTTTCAGCGAAAGGTAACGCGATCACTGCCCATCACAGCCAAGATCATGGGTAACCAAGATATACCAGCTAAGATCATGGGTAACCATGACATACCACAAGTCAAAATCATGGGTAACCAAGATATACCAAAAGCCAAGGTGACGGCAGCCAAGACACAGCCCAGTCCCTCATGAAATCTCACTTTATAGACCCCTAAATAATGAGTAATGAATAATCGGCGATTCCTTTGAACCAGCGCTAACGTTTTCCATCTGGAAGGTCGAGCCTTTCTTAACGATTTCACCGCTGGAAAATCCTAGAGCCAGTTAGAAAAAAAAATAATACCTTAAATACTGAGGCTAACTATAAGAATATATAAGCGATAAATACATCATACTAAGCAAAAATACTGGAATGTCTCGTTGTTCACCAGCGCATGGAAAATACTGGAACGTGTAGCTGCTAACCAGCTCTATGAAAAAATCATTATTGAGGTGGATGGGTAGAATGTGTAAAGCATATCTCCCTGGGGAGTAGAGATGTTGTAAGAAACATGGGAGAAAATGGTACAAATGTTTGGGTTCCCACGGCTCCCTAATGGGACATGTCCGTCGGGAAGACATGGGAAGGCCATTATTGGCAGCGGACCGTTATGTAACGGAGCGGAGGCTTGGGAGACGCGAAGACGCACTTTATTAAACGTTTACATACAGCAGTTAAGGGACGGGAATTGTGTGACGTTATGCCTCGCTGTCTTCATTCACCCCACGTAACCCCTGCCTGACTTAATAGATTATCCTCAAACACACATTTCGTAATATATCAAAAGACGTCGCCGTCTTCGCCCATCATCCTAAGCACTCCTTACCTAACTTAATAGATTATCTTCAAACACACGTTTCGTAATATATCAGATTACGTCACCATCGTAAAAACAGGATGTGTTATACAACTCTCATATGACGGTATAGTGAACAATTAATATAAAGAGAGAGACTTGCTTGTATAATATTACTGAGGTAAAGAGCACGATCTTGCTCACCATAGCATCATACTCTCACTCGGCGAGACAAGACAACCCTGCCTTTCATACCAATTTCCCATAATCGGGCTGGTCGATTCCCTGCCTGCTTCTTCCCTTCCAGGGACGGACTGTGCAACTCTTTTACCTCCTCAAGTCTGGTGGACTCCTTGCAGAGGCAAGTCGACCAGCAATTGAGAAAAGGGCGACACTGTCAATTTTCTTCAGTTAAACCGAAACCTTGCCGGAAGGGCTGGTGCCATTTGGAGAGAAAGGTACCGCGTGAATATATATATATATATATATATATATATATATATATATATATATATGAGTAGAGGCATGGCACAGACAGGCAAGGTACCGCGTGAATGTGAATATATATATATATATA
>JAYMFT010292971.1:0-10341 GCA_038088735.1 Panulirus argus | reverse complement strand
TATATATGAAATGACATCTGCCGTCACCAGAGGAACCATCAACGCTGCCGTAGATAAGCTTAAGAGGTCCCACCACATGGCTGGAGAGAATGGGAGGAGGGTAACTCTGAGGCTCCATTATCACCAAAACAAGTCCAAATCATTTGCCCAAACTATCGTAAGCAATTCTGAATCATCTCTCCATAGAGAGGCAAACAAGTCAGAATTAGTTCCTCACAGAAACGTTAACCTTCTAAAGTCCGTGATCCAGTGAAAAAGAAATCATAAAAGATGCGTTTTCTCTGGCATTCTGTTGTCCTACCCGTATCCATTTTCTTTGCACTAATGTCATTTTACCATAGCATATGAAGTTCTGAACACAGGGACACAAAATGCAGTGATAAGAAATGAGAAAATGAGAAGAGGGCCTCTGCAGAGACAGTAGGGGTTAATAAAGGGAAAGGAAGAAATGGGAGGAGAGAGACGAGTGGCGATGCGAATGTAATTGTTGACATGCGGGAATGGGGGTTGGGTTCGAATGGGACACTGGGTGACAAGTGGTTGGATGAATGAGGTGGTTAGGGCAGGTTTTGTTGGAGAGGATGATAACTGGGGGAATTGTTAGACGGAGTAGTGGGGTGAGGGAGGGATGTTGGTGAGATATTTCATGGGGAAAAGTGCACTGTATTGAAGGATGATTTAGTGGAAAACTGAGGAGAAATATGTTTAAGAAGAGCTGTTTAATGTGGAAGGCAACAGTGTTGCTGGAGTGTGAAGAGAGTGTATGTACAAGCAGTGTTGTTAGAAAATGAGGGAAGAATAAAAGCCACCAGTGCTGTTGAAGTATGGTGGACGTGTACATATAAGTCACTGGTGTAGCCGGAATGTGATGAAACTATAGACGTAGGAATGTGACAGAAGTGAGGGAAGTCAACATTGTTGATGAAGTACGGCAAAAGAATACGAGCCAGCAATGTTGTTGGAATGTGACTGAAGTATACAAACCAACGGTGGTGTTGGGATGAAGTGGAAGTGTAGAATACCGCAGTGTTGTCAGTGTGATTAAACTGTAGACTCCCGCAGTGTTACTGAAGTGTGATGGAAGTGTAGATAGAGTTCAGCAGTGTTGTTGGAGTGTGATGGAAGCATATATGCCATCAGTGTTGTCGGAGTGTGATGGGAGCGTGGAACCCAGCAGTGCTGTTGGTGTGTGAAAGAGAGAAGATTCGCTATTGTAGAGGAGTGCAGGTAGGGTAACAGGGTAAAGGTTGGAGAAGAGTGGTGGAGGTAAGGATGCACTGATGGATAAGAGTGATGGAGGTATGGTTTTTCTGCGGAGGAGGAGAGGCGTGAGGCGAAAGAGCAAGTATACAACTGAATTCAAACAGCAACAGACCAGTGGGTTCTAACGAAGTTTTGCAGTGGAGAAAAACAACGGAAACTCATGGATTGATGTGACAGGAGCTGAAAATCGTACAGATTTTTCAAAGCAGAAGACCTGTCGCTTACCGTGTGGTTCAGGAGGTGCTAATAATGCCACTCGTGGATTTGAAGCGAAATATTTATGAAGTTTATGCTTAAACTTATCTATGGTACTGAATTCAACTACTCTATTAGGTAAATCGTTCCATACGTTAACAGTTCTGTTGAAGAAAAAGTGATTCGTCTCATTCGAGTGTACATCTAAAATACGAGCGAAATCGGACGAATCTCTTCTTAAATAGCTCGTTAAAACGAGATTGTCGAAGCCTTTAATGGATGCTTGTATTAGATCACTTCCTAACCTTCTCCTCTTTAAGCTTATTAGATTTGATTCGTTTATTCGGCTCTTACAGGATTTGCTTTTCAGGCCGGGAATCATCCTGATACTTCGCTTCTGTACTCTCTCCATTCTATCTGTCTTTCCCGAGTAGGGTGACCAAAACTGAAAGCAATATTTAAGATGGGGACGCACCAGTGAGTTGTAAAGAGTGAGGATAATTTCCAGAGACTTGAATTCGAAAGTCCTCCATATGAACCCAATATTCTTTATTTTCCCTGCTTCTCTGCACTGTTTACTTGGGTTTAGGTCGCCAGAGATTATGACACCCATTTCCTTTTCCTTACTTCCCATATGTAGCTCAGCAGAATTCATATTATAGCTTGCCTTTTCATATTTGAGACCGGTATGTAACACTTTGCTCTTACCAATATACGAATTCACTTGCCACCTGATAGCCCAGTCCTTCAGTTTGTATAGGTAAGTTTGAAGCTGCAGACGTTCATTTTCTGCGGTAGATCTATTTCCCACCTTCGTCGTCTGTGAATTTAGATTGTAACATTGAAGCCCATTACCAGTGTCACTGATATATAAGAGAAAGAGAACCGGTCCCGAGACTGACCCCTAAGGCACACCACTTGTTACGTCTAACCATTCAAGGGCTTGACAGTTAATCACAAATCTTCCTTTACGGTCAGTCAGCCAATTTCCTAAATGTCGAAGAACAGCCTTATCCATCCCATGTGTCTTAACTTTCGCTAGTAATCTTTGATGTGGAACTTTATAGAATGCGTTTTGAAAATCAAAATAGATGTTGGCAACTGCTTTATTTTCATCATACATATTGATAATTTCATAAAAAAAGAAAACAAGCAGAATTGTCAGACATGAGCGATTTCGTCGCAAATCATGTTGAGAATTCTCTAATTCTCCTATCAAGAATGATGATTTCCATTTGCTTACCAACTAAAGAAGTTAAGCTGTCTCCACGAAAATTTCTGGGCTGTGTTTTATTATTCTTTTTTATCATCGGTGTTACACTGGCTAATATCCATTTCTCTGGATCATTTCTCATAGCAGGTGACTTATTGAAACGAGTCGTCAGTAGCTTAACTACCTCATTTTTCTCTTCTTTCATTAACCCTGGATGAAACTTACTTGGGCAGTCCGTTTTATTTACTCTCATTCCATTTAGTACTGATAGTATTCCTTCATCCGTTGTATGAACATGCTGCTCAAAAATTTCCCCGTTCAGCAATGAACTGGACTAGGAACATAATTTGTATCTTAAACTGTAAATACAGATGCATTAAAAGAATAAATCGATTAATATGTTTGCCATGCCTTCGTTGTCTAGAATGAAATCCCCATTTCCTGTAATAAACGGCCCAGTTGATAGGGTATTAACCCACTTACTTCTAACGTAACTATGAAACTCATTAGGGTTTCTTTTGCTGTTTTCAGCAACACACGCTTCATACTGACGTTTTCTTTGACGTATGAATATCTCAGTTTCTCTAAGGAGAGCTACGTAATTTACACTGTCATAATGTCTTGTTGGTTATTTGTCTCATTAAGTTTTCCTACGTCCTACTTTCTCAGAAAACAAGCTCTTTCTTGTGTCATCGATCCACCACTTTGACCTCCTCTCGGAACAAAACCGTCTTGTACGCATAGACACATACGTTCCTTCTACTAATTTGAAAGTATTACTGATTTTTTCCAAGCTATGTCCACATAGTTTTCATTAACGATATCATCCTCTCAAGAGCATTGGGAAGACCACTAAAATTTGCAAGTCCAAATTCCGACACTTTGTCGCCACGCTTGTGTTGCCCAGCATCACAGGTTATGTTGAAAGTTACCTCAAAAGGGATTCGCCGGTGATCACTTGTACCAAACATTTGTCCCACTTTTTCTTCGCCATACTCGCCATCCATTTCCCGCGTTAGTGAGGTAGCGTCAAGGACAGATATGACTGAGCCTTAGAGGGAAAATTCCTCACGTGACCCCCTTCTCTGTTCCTTCTTTTGGAAACTTAAAAACAAGAGGGGAGGATTTCCAGCCCTCTGCTCCCTCCCCTTAAAGTCGACTTTTACGACACTCGGGAATACGTGGGAAGTATTCTTTCTCCCCTATCTCCAGGCATAAGTTAGATCTATGTCTAATATTTCTTCATCGCGAGTAGGTTTCTCAAATGACTGTGTTAAGGCAATCTCAAGCAAATCTAAGGAGAGCCCACACTACTGGAAAGGGATTCTCCTTAGTTAGTTACACTACTGTCGTAAAAGCAACGCAGACAGGAATGCTGGTGCACGGTGACTCCTCAAGTCCTGGTGTCTAGGGAGCTCAACCCTTGTGTCTGAGGACTTTAGGATCTCAGTCTCTGTGCTTGTGGACAATGGGGCTACGTCTGTGTGTGTGTGTTTAAGGGTCATGGGAGATAAGTCATTATGTTTGAGGACCGTGGGAGATAAGTCCTGCTCCACAGGAGAGGGCCTATGACTCACCAGCAGCACATGATGCCCAGTGAACCACTTCATTTATCTGACAATCCACTTCATTTCTCTCTCTCTCTCTCTCTCTCTCTCTCTCTCTCTCTCTCTCTCTCTCTCTCTCTCTCTCTCTCTCTCTCTCTCTCTCGACCAGTTTATATATGTATGTACACAATATACTATATATATTTTTTTCCATTTCCCTGCTTCGATTCCTCTCTTTCACTCTCTTGTTCTAACTGTTTTTCAACAAAGATCTAAAGGTTGGCATATGTCTGAACAACAGTTGCTGAGCTACGTAAACAGCTCGCTGTGTAGAATAAACTATAGTCATTATCATCATAACATCACCTGCAAGATCTCGTCACTTCCTCCCCCCTCTCCCTACCAGCTCTAGATCCGGTATCAGTCCAGGGACATACACATCTAAACCTCTGATTAGGGAAATCCCTCTGTAGAATGAACGAAGATAGAAATAGCCAGATTTCGTTCACAGTTTAGTGATATAAGCGCAGCTCTCCAGTGGGATAAACCCGCCCTGTTGGGGAGATAAATCGGTCTTTATCATTCGTGTTTTGACGAATAAATTCCTCCCGGTCGGACTGGCTGGCCCTGGCGTCTGACTGGTGCTGGTATAAGGCTCAGTTTTCTGGTCCCTCATGGAAGAAAATTGGCTGTAATGATTATTTCCTGGCGAGCTCCTCCGCTTTCCTCGCCGGCCATCTCTCGGCCCAGAGCAACGCCACGCATCCTCCACCCATACTATACATGTGACTGACACTGCATAAATTTTACAATCATAGAATAGTATCATAAAGTGGAAACAAACTGAACTAAGTTAGTTGGTTTCCTCACACATATGAGAAAGTTTACAAACAAGTCATTCCTGAAATTACTCTTACATATGACTGATAAATGTAACTGGAGAACTCCACCGTGATCAAAAGAAGAAATGTCAAAAATCTTAAATATGTTCGAGAACAAAAGTCCATTTACATCATAGAAATAGACCTTAGCACGTCTTCTCTGTTTTCGTCTAACGTTTATGAGAAATATGAAATGCCCGTAACACAGCTAAAACTATATCCAGCGGACAGATAATGGCTGGGGAAGTGGAACTTACGCGAGCAGACGTGGAAGGTGTCGGCGGTGTGTGTACAGCGGGGCGTGGGGCGGGGACGAGTGTGAACGGCCTGGGGGACGGTGCTGCACTGACGTCGTGGCGCCCCGGACGGCCGCTTTTACAGCAGCACGTCAGTGCTGACTCACGCGCACCCAACAGCCGAGAGCAGAGGCTTGGAGCCGTCAGCTGCACGGACGAGCAGCTGCACACACCGTCTGCTGGAATCTGCAAACGCATGCTGATTCAGCTTCTCTTCTTAGGACATTTTTTTTTCAGTTTCTATACGTGTGTCCCAAACGTCTGCCGTGCCTAGCGCTAGGCATAACACAAATAGATCTATCGTCAGTATATGCACGTGTACATTAGATCCTCTGCTGATGATGGGTGACTCGCACGGCCTGAAGAAATCCAGACTCCCGTTACTCACACACACACTCTTACACACACACACACACACACACACACACACACACACACACGAGTATTGCCGGGGAGTTACTCATACACACTGAAAACCTTCGTGTGTTCTAAAGTGTCTTAAAACTATTTATTTTTTCATGGTTTTATTCAGTGTGTATTTAGGCTGTTGGGTCTAATGGCCATGAACAGTTAATGGCCATTAGGCCGCATTCCGCGCCTTGCGTTACAATACCTATGGCTGCCCATAGGTAAAGAGGGAGGGAGGGAGGGAGGGAGGCTTCTTCCCACGCTTCTCCTGCATTCCCGTTATCCAGCAGGGTCAAACAAGGTTGCCAGTGCAAGGTGAGGAAATATCAGAATGTAATTCCTGTTTGATGTACTGACAACTTCAAAATCATTGTTTCATATACTGACAGCCTTAAAATCATCACTGCTCGAGGTTTTCAACTTGAGAACGTAAACGGCTGAGAGGTTAATGTATTGAGATAGCGCAAGGAAAATTTTCACCATGAAGATGCATATATGAAAGTTGAGAAACTGTTCCAGGTTTACCGGTAATGTTTTGAAAAGTCATCGTTATAATCGTCTCCATAACTTACAGTATGAAAAGGGAAAAAATAGACAGTTAGATAAGTGCGTATCATTCTACTTCACAAACTCAATGCAATAATGCAAGCTTTTAGAAATTCACACTTTAGATAGGCTTGTTGTAATGAAGTTACATTTCATCATCATGGGGTAGGTTACGAGCGGTCATTACAAAGTCGTCTGATGCTACATGTGTCCCTGGCTGATTCCCCCACGTTAGATTCCTATCCTAAGAGGGACGTACCTGGGGGATTAATGAGTCGTGAGAGACAGCCTCCTTCCCTCCCTGAGAGGATGATGGACTCCATCTTGAACCATTCTGCCAGGTGAGGAAACTCACAGTTCGAAATATGGCCACTGGTACCAAAATCAGAATGGTCCTCTGCGTTGGTCGTAACCGAACTGTATGAGTAAACTGAACCATCCTCGATAGCCCATCGAAAGGAATGCTGGATCCATCATTTTTCATTGGGATTCTTCTCTAGGGGTAGGTAGCATAATCCAGACAAGAGTGTCCCTCCTGCCGTAAGAGAAAGGTCCCCGTGTGGGAGGAAAGCCGCAAATTATAAAGGGAGGCAGGGGAGTGGATTTCAGATGCCTCTGGGAAGTCCCCGTCCAGGGAGATTCAGGATAAAGGCAGGGGAAGATGGATAAGGAGAGGCAACACGGGTCCTGCTTAGGAATCTCCCCAGTGGATGGGAATGACAGCTCCCATATGGATGGAACACACCGTGGAGCGGTGCTTCTAGCTTAAGTCAGCTCACTACACCTTACCGCCCCAGGGGCAAGGCACAGCCCACCAAGAAAATAGATCTTCCCTGAGGTCTTTAATCTCTGGCGCCTTACTTTCTCCGGAACAAACAGGATTTACAGGGAGGGCAGCACCCGCCCACATACCAACCTGTCCCTTCCTGACTTGCTTAACCGCAGTAACTTTAGCCAGACTTGCGGACTTCTGTCATGATTACTGTGCATCGATTTCTTGAGCGACCACAAGTTATGAGTGCGATCTGAAGTGACTAAGCGAATTCAGTTCACAGTTACCAGTTTACGCCGTTTGTATGGGTGGAGTAATCAATATGGTATGTTTACCCTGCAATCGACGCAATCGACGATGTGATATGTCCATATAGAATTTAGGGAAATAGTATCTGCATTTTTTTACTCACAAATACATATGGACAAATATTATGAACAAAAGTGATTATAAAGAAAACGTACGAGATCTACATGAACTCAAAAGGGATCCAGCGGAGAAACAGAGTAGAAAATTCTATAAAGAGATAGAAAGAATTGTTGAAAGATAGGGGAAAACTGATCAAACAATCTTCAACACAGAACCCATCAACATACATGTACTGCTTAATCAAGACCCACAAACCAAACAATCCCCTAAGGCCAATCATAAGCTCTATAGGTTCTGCTACATATAAGTTATTCAAGTGGCTAGTAAAATTATTGTCTCCTTTTGTGGGTACCATTTCAGATTCATTCAGACAAAACAGTGAGGATCTGGTTAGAACGCTGAAATCCCTGATCATAAAGTATCCTTATAGATTAGTGAGCTTTGCTGTAAGAATAGCTGTTTACCAAAATGCCGGTAGATGATGTGTCAATCTTCCTCCCAAACATCTTGGGAAACAACATTGAGGGCATCCCCAGTAAAAACATAATTAAACTAATAAGACTGTGTGTAGATAATTAATCTTTTGTGTTTGAGGGCAAACAATATACACACAACAATTCGGTATGGCCGTGGGTAATCCCCTCTCCGCTACACCACGAGAATCGATCCACGGTGAGGCTACCTGGTTGCATGACGGCGGTCAAGTAGGAGGTGTCCTCGAAGTTCGTGTGTGGCACTGTGGTAGGCAAGATCCAATCTCGGTGGGTCAATGTGGATGGAAGGTTTTCCTCAGGTCACTGCATCTAAGAGAATAGCGTAGAGGTCAAAAGGTGAGTCATTTTGGGTGTGGTTGAGAATAACTATATGGCCCCAGCTTGCTCTGTGCTTTGATGGTTAATGAAGAATTAACATTCTCATATTTACGTGTCTACTGTTGTCTAAAGTCTTGTAATGTCGCGGCAATGTCTTACTATTATCATTATTTCAGTAATATGCTGTCCAGTGAGATTTTTATGTTATGTTGCTACCGCATGCGTCTGTAGTTTTGAGGATGGAAATTAAAGCATCGGCTGATTGTTGTATTAGTTATACCGGTGTAGTTCAAGTTGTTTTGAAGTTAACAACCTTCAACTGAGCAGGAGTACTTGTAAACTACATTGCTAGTCTGCAGTGTGTTTGTGCTCTATAATGTAGTCACTGGATGCTGTAGATAACGTTTTGATTTCCTTAAGGTTCCGTTCGCCAGTTCGGTAGGCAGGATACATCTGGATTTTACTGAAAATTCTCTGGACATTTCCAAGTTGTTGCTGGGCTTGGTTCACTAGTCGTGTTTGAAGGGACGCACTTTTCTCTTTATCAATGGTTTTGTCGAAAACAAAAAAGTGTACTAAAATCTTCTCGACTCTGGTGATATCTTGGTGGAAAAGGTCCCATGATGAACAGATTTCGTAATCACGACTTGGGTAAGCTCTGATAAAGCTTGATTTGTACACGGCTTGGGTAAGCTCTCATAAAGCTTATTTAGGGCCGGGCCCTAATTGAAATATAGAGAGAATTGAGAAAGAGGGAAAAACAGACAGGGAAAGTATCTACAAATATTTGAGAAAGTTTGTACACGATTTGGGAAAGCTCTCATAAAGCTTAGTTTGTACACGACTTGGGTAAGCTCTGATAAAGCTTGATTTGTACACGACTTGGGTAAGCTCTCATAAAGCTTAGTTTGTACGCGGCTTGGGTAAGCTCTGATAAAGCTTGCTTTGTACACGACTTGGGTAAGCTCTCATAACGCTTAGTTGGTAACGCTTAATTTCTACCTCTGGGGATACTCACTTTAAGCGTTCAGACACCTGCCCACTTCAGTATGCTTCTGGTGGACACCAATTTAGTATTCACCATAATAAGCCCGGGTGTCTACATTACGGGAGGATGTTTTGTTCTCCACACTCAATTCCATGAGTAAATCTTAAGACAGATGTTCTTCCATAGCCCTTTGTCTTTTCTTAAGGAACAAGTCTTCCTTCATCCTTCGACGTATAAATGTCAACGTATCGGCAGTTCGAAGTTGGACAAATAGTGCTGTCTTACAGAACTTGATTTTCTTTTTTGACACATATAGAAGTCAGCAAAAATTGGGTCTCGTGGAGAGCCCATGGCTACTTCATCTATCTGATGATATAGTATCCCAACTGGGCTTTGGAATGGGACTTCGGTGGTATAAGCAGGCAACAGGCCTTCTAGTATGGTAATAGGAATCTTAAGCACTATCTTCATTGGTGATTTTAGACGTCTTTTAAGTAGGGAGAAGGGTGAGTGGTTCCAGGTGATGGTGGGTCTGCGGCAGGGATGTGTGACATCACCCTGGCTGTTTAATCTGTTTATGGATGGGGTAGTGAGGTATGTGAATGCAAGACTCTTGAAGATAGTGGTAAGTATTTAGCCTGTAGAGGTGAGAGACCCCGGGTTGGGAGACTTCTGTTGTCTGCTGATAAAACGGATCCTGAAGGCAGATTCGACTAACAGACTGCAGAACTTGGAGTCTAAGTTTGGCAGAAGTTGAAGTCTAAGTTTGGCAGAATGTGTGAAAGGAATAAGTTAAGACAATGAATAAAAAAGAGGGAGGTTGTTAAGTTTATCTGTCTAGTACCTCTCCTAATATCTTACTTCTGTCTAGGACTCAGTTGCCTAATGATGTTCTCACTAGTCCCTTTTTCATATATAACTATAATCTCCACACGCGTTTCCGTTTCAAAGGTGGTGTTTGTGCTTATTCCAATATAAACACACCTGTTGCATGCCTCAAGGACCTTGAATCCCCAAACTTTGATGTTATGTGGCTTAAGGTCTGTCTCCC
>JAYMFT010292949.1:0-10342 GCA_038088735.1 Panulirus argus | reverse complement strand
CCATGGTTCCAATATACACACACACACATATATTATATATATATATATATATATATATATATATATATATATATATGACGCTGGTTTTGCGAATGTTCTACTTGCAGCTGAATCTACAAGCATGGCTGGTACCACAACTTGTTGCAAGACGTCAAGTCTTTCTTTTTAAGTGTAAAGTTCTGCAGGGGTGAGGTCATGGGTTATCACCACCACTACATCTGTGACGCATCTCCCATGGAATGGTCACTTCTATTTCAGTCACGTCCTCCAAAAAAGTATTTATTCGTTGCTTCTGACATACATTTTCCCCGCTGAACACATTTCTGCATCAAAACTAGATCACCTGACTGGTACCTGTTTGTTAAAATGGCTTTCATGAATTTCCCAGGACGACAGATGCGCAGGAATACCGTCTGTTTCTCCCATCGTCACGTACAAATGCGTGGATTAGCTGGGAAGCAAGCACAGTCCCCTGAAGGAGCACAGCTTTCAATAATAGAGGCTGTAAACCTCGAATGGTCAACTCGATAATCTTTTTTGGAAAACTGCAGAAGCGTTCGGCTAACCTGCCGGGTACTCCCCGCGTACTGCCATTTAACGCGTTGTGACTCCACCCCCATCTGGTCTCCTGCTCTATGTCCCCCACCACCCAGACCTTCACGAAGTCCGTGTGTGTGTGTGTGTGTGTGTGTGTGTAGCATTATCATTCTTTCTGACCCCCAAATCTTCTGAGATGTTATCACAACGGCCAGGCGCCAGCTGTGGAAGACATGATCCCCTCTGCCACCCCACTACGCCCCCTCCCGGCCCGGGGAATGTAAGGACGCAGGACACTCGGTCACGTGACCCTGGGGACGACGGCATGGCCTCTGACCTCATCCTAAGAGGTCGGGGTCAGGGAGCACGCAATCATACCCCTAAGGGTTGTAAAGTCGTACTCGAGGGCAGTACCGCCGTGTCGAAGGGCCGTAACAAAGTACGGTCGATGGCTTTGTTCAAAAACGAATTACGGCATCGCACGGTGCTGTAACACGGCCTCTCTGCCAGCTGTCGTCCGTCGTTTATGCAAAGCGACGGCATCAGGCGTTCCAGAAGTGCCCCGCATGATGCCACTAGCAGAGCTTTCCCTCCAAACGGTACTGAGCGAGTCTTCCTTCACATTTCTGCATTGGCTCATCACCCAACAACGACAAAAACAAGCCTACACCTCGAGCGTAACCCCTAATCAATTTGTTATCAACTGCTTCCTCGAAATCTGACGAGGCAAGACTGATTAACGATATCTTATCGTGACAGGAGTGCTATCAGATCTGTCTCTGTGATCAACCCTAAGTATGTTCACTTGCTTTATGACATACTGTATGTTAAAATACTGCTGCCTCTGTATTACGCACACTGCTGTCCTCCGTGTTCGGGCCTTCCTCTCTACAAGTAAAGCATATATTCTGATCCAGTCACTTCGCCTCTTCTGCAGCACTGGGGAAAAAAAAATGTTTCTTTCGTTTTTCTTGCTCCCGCATCTGCCGATTTTAACAATGCGCCTTCAGTCTTTCCTCGGTGGTTTCAATTTCACTTCCTAACCTTCGCTAAACTGCTTTTTTTTTTTTTTTCCTTTCGTGGACGACGTGACACGGGCTAAAGACGCCCCAGTCACGGCCATCCCATGCGAAATGGAAACTGAAGATGAAAAAAAGAAGAGGCAAATCAATTACAGCTGCTCTTAACGCGTTCTCTTCCCGGACAGTTTTTGGTACACAGCTGGAGAGTGCGAGACGTACTTCCTCCGTACTAGAGGATGACGCCAGGCCAGGCCAGGCTGGTGGCTGTTCTCTCGGAGAGTTGATTGGTCCGGAGTTCCTTGTTCAGCTGCACCCAGGAGGCGAGGACTGCAGCTTAAGACGACTCTGCTGAACACTCCCTAACGGGGAAAGAACAGGGAGCATAAGGGCCGAGGGGACGAAGAAAGGGCAGAGGAGAGGCGCATGGGACAAAAAGGGGAGGGGACACGTTTCAGATACGAAGAAATGGGGAGTAACAGCTGCAAGTGGCATGAAACGGGGAGAGTACAAGATGGATGGCATTAGAGGGGAGGTAAGAGCACTATGCAAAAGAGAGAGAGAGTAGGGAGAGTGAAGGTCAAGGGAGGAAGTGGGACGGCCAGAGCAGAAGTGAGGGGAGAAGAGGCAGGAAGGGAGGGTAGGCGGGCGGAGAGAGACAGACAGTGATGGCAGTGAAAGCAGAAGGGGAGAAGTAGTGAAAGTAGGAGGGGAGAGGCAGTGAGGGCAGGAGGGGAGGGGCTGACGACGTGGGGAGAGAGAGAGAGGAGTAGGAGGTACAATGCCAACAAAGGTGCAGTGGGGTGAAGGGTTGGGGAGGGCGGTGGCGTCTGGGTGGGTGGGTGGCTACAAGGGGGGAGGGGGAGACGAAGGGGCAAGGGAAGGAACGAAACACAAGCAGGGGTGACGAATGTGGGCACTGGATGGGAGAGGAGGTAAGGCGTGAATGGATGAGGGAGGGATCAGAGTGACTGCTGACAACACGGGGGACCCAACACGGGAGGCTGTGAGTGAGTGAACGAGTGTGTGTGTGTAAAGGGTGGAAAAGGGAGAACAAAGGCGAGGAAACTGAGGTGGCGTGGGATGTGAACAGTGTACCCTAAGTCCACTTATGGTGTGGTAGAGAGGACGGGGTGTGGCGTGGTGGCGAGGCGAGGTGTGGCGGTGTGTGGTGTCGGGTCCAGCCACACTATGCGGAAACGCACGATAAATTAACCCTACCACAGACAGCCCACCTGGTACTGGACACACCACGCCCATCATGGCTTCACAAGCCCAATTCTCATCCTTATTTTATTTCCATCGAGCGTCGAGTGTTCCACACTTGCGCTGCCGGTCACGGCTCCACACACCCACACCGCTTGGGACCCACACCACTGCCATGGCCTCCACCACTATCACTAACCCACTACCACTGCGTAACGCCCACCACTGTAACTCCCTGCTTCTTCAAAGCTGTGGTGTCCTGAGAAAAGAAGAAAAGCGTTGGACATGGGAGCCGCAGAGAAACGGTCGTCAGTTAAAGACTGTATTAACGTAACGTGCAGCGCTCTTGCGTAACCCGTCACAGCAACCAACCCTACCCTCCCCCCTCAACCCGTCTCCCAACACCCTCAACAGCTGTATTTACCTCCCCCAGCCTAGTCATCCCCCCCCACACCACCCGGGCACACCCAACACCCACATCATCTCCTCCTCCCGCCAAGCAACAGGATCGGAGCATCTGTTCCTAGAACGTCAGCTGCAGTAATATCTGGTATGGATCCGCCGGCACACGAATCTCCTGGCCGCACGCCCTTCCTTCCACAGCCGAGCCGATGACTAATTGACACCACGAGTACAACTTCCCCCCCACCACACCTGCATCGATCCCATTCTCACATCTCCCGGAACCGTGCACAGTTCTGTCTCATGCGAACCGAAATGTTCTAAAACAGATGCAAGAATACTACTTGTCTCCATGACCCAAGGGTTTCTGTGGTAGTGTGGCTGTCAGGCACATGGCATGGGGCTGGTTGAAGCAATAAGAGAACGCACAGGCTTCAATAAACTACAATTTACATTTAAGCACAAATCTTTACAATTTAAAAAAGAACCTGTAAGGAGCATTTTAATCATGCAAAACAGCACAGGTGTGACACCAGTACATGAGAACACCAGTAACACCAGCACAAGTGGAAACACTGTGGAAGATCGGCCGTCAAATAAAGACATTCAATCACCGAGTTTTCTAACACGCCTCTCAAGAAAGCCCATACGAAACGCATCAAGTTTTCAATACGAAATACTTACCCGAGCCCTTGGGAACACACCCACACATCGGTGCGAAGTATGACACATCAAAGCCTCCCAAACTGTGCAATCATGTACACAACTTCAGACTCAACATCCGGAGCAGAGAGATGATGAGGCGCCTTGCACCAGTCAGCCAAGGAAAAAGGACAACCACCACGTACATTCTCCACCAGGTATGCTGCTGCTGACCACTCATCCTTCAACCACGGACCAGAAAAAAAGATTATATTTTCAAAATTCAAAATCTTATTGTCAACAGAAAAAAAATGGACCCTAGCCCTAATACGGCGAGGCTGTCATCTCTTCTCTTCTTACAAAGGAAACAGTCGAGTAAAACTGCTTTTGGATGGCCGAGTCTCAAACCTTTGAGTACGACGGTACGACCCTGCTTGGGCACGACGGTACG
This sequence comes from Panulirus argus, assembly GCA_038088735.1. Classification (NCBI taxonomy): domain Eukaryota; kingdom Metazoa; phylum Arthropoda; class Malacostraca; order Decapoda; family Palinuridae; genus Panulirus; species Panulirus argus. Next base: position 6,085 of record JAYMFT010292949.1, on the reverse strand, counting down.
CCCTTTGGGCATCATGGCTTAACCTTTCGCCTGGCCCTTACTAAAGGCTCTGGCCAAACTTCATGCTATCATCACACCTACCGGTCTGTGCAATCATGCACATGGGCCGTGCCGTCGTGTTCACAGGTCGTGCTCAAGGGTCGTACTGCAGTGTTCGGGGGGAGGGAGGGGTGTGCATAACCACGACCCGGGTCGATAATATTGATCAGCCGGTGATGGCCGGGTTGCAGGCGCCATACCATCCTTTGTGCCGGCGGGCGAGGGCAGGACCCCCTCCCCCTCAGGGGACGGACGGAACACGCGGAAGGAAGCAGCCCGGGATCAGTCTGTAGCCGCGCGTGCATGGACAGCCTCACCACGTGCATGGCCGCCACACAACCCTAACAAGTTCAGCCACACAAATACAATACCTCCAAAAACAAAACAAAAAAATCTATATATACATACAAGAAGTTTACACGAATTAATTGGCTTTTTATAAGCTAAAAAAGAATGGAAGATAACGTTAAGTAAGAGAGGTGGGAGTCGGTTGCGTCGTCCGAGTCAGCCAATCAAAGACTCTCCCGCCCATTTTCGCTTCGGAAAAAAAAAAAAAAAAAAAAAAAAGCGCGCGCGCGCGCACCAACTCTCGTCTCGGTAGCATTCACGGACCGACCGCAGGCCAGGGCGAATGATCGCGGTCAATATGGAACTACAGTCGTATGTTCGCGAGTTCAGACCAGAGCTGTAGTTTCCCCTCCCATCACCACCACGTGCAAGCAACACACACGCGCGCGCGCACGCACGCACGAACTAACATCCGCTCAATACACGCACACGCACCCCCACACCCTCAAGGCCAACACCCCACCCCAACCTTGCCTCGTCACCACAAGCTTACTCATCCAAGGCAAGTAAGTACCTACCGTCTAATACTCACGGTACATACCGTCCACTGCTCATGGTACCTCCCAAGCTTTTTAAATGGACTTGGTGCACAGGAATCTATCTCCACAAACCATACAGGCAAACCAGTAATAAAACCGCGCAGACTCGGGCCTCCCGGACCATGTAAAGGTTCTCAGAATCGGGAACCAAAGGCTCAACCTTAAACGTTGTTCAGTACGACAACTTCAGGGCGACGGTACGACCCTGGAGGGGGGGGGGATACGACGGCCTAGTGGCCTTGGACCTGACCCCCACGGGTTACGTCATATCGAGCTCAATGGTCGTCCCCTCGTCGTCGTCAAGGGTCGTCGTACCGTCGCGTTCAAGGTCGCGTCCCGTTGTGCTCAAGGGCCGTACTACCGTGCTGAGGAGTTCCAGGGCACGTCCACACACACACACAACAGCTTGGCCGGCCGGTCGTCTCCATCTTGTTCCAGTAATATAAGACCAGTCACGTACGGCAGGCCCGGCCCGGCGCCACACACAGGCAGGACCGACCAGGATACACACACACACACAGTTTCGTAACGCCACATAACATCGCCGTTAGGAGAGAAATATATAGTAAAAAAAATCCATCCAATTTTTTTAATCAATCGAAAAATAAATCTTTATACAGTTTGAAAAATTATCTTATTTCTTTATGTGATCTTGACTGTTAAAAATATTCCGATGATAAATAGAAAACAATACTAATTATTATTTCCAGTTGTGGTAATACTGGAGGAGGGTAGCGCGAGAAGCAGAGAGGATGACAGCATACAACGCTGCTCTGGCACGTGATTGAATCCGTGGCGCTCCCTTTCACACGGAGGCAGACCCGAACCTACTGTAGGGGAGATGCAGAGCACCTCGATGGGCCGGTGGACGACTAAGGCTTGTGTCGTGGAAACGACAGCACGACCATCGAGCACGACGGGACGACCCCTGATCACTACCCTTGGGTATGCTGTTCTATCGTAAACTTTTCATTTCCAATCACTTGTTCGCTATCCAGATCAATACATCAACACTATGTTAATTCACACATAGTCATGGTATGCAATACATACGTCAACAAGACATCATAATTCATAAATCAACATGACATAATAATTCATACGCCGTACATCAACATGGCATAATAATTCACAGACCAACATGGCATGTTACTTACATACATACACACACACACTATGCAATAATTTGCCACATGGTAACGATAAATGCCAAATCAACGACCGACAAAGAGCTATTGTAATCACCCTTCCTAAATAATGAACCAATCTATTTTCAATCATAATTTCATGATGGAAAACACCACTGAATGGACGGGAAAACATACGAAATATGAAAATATACACGTTAATTAATCTTCCCTCACCTTCCATCTTGGTCAAGTATAGAGCTAAGCCAATGGACCGGGCACACACACCCCTTTCAAGGCTTCAACAATCACACCTGCGGTGTCCTACACCCATTCTGTGCTGCACAACATTCAAGGCCATCACACTGTACTTACGGGCTCCGCTATATGGTTCCCCACAGAAGTATTTGCATACGTACCTGTGGGAGAGAGAGGATAAAATGAATAATCTGCAAACCATTCGAGCAATGAACAAGTCCTCAGCGTCGTGCAAAGAGAGACACTAAATTAGCCTCAGCGTCATGCAACAGTTATCGCTTTTGATGCCTAGTCGTAAAGACTTGCGTTGGGATTAACTGGCAAATTAATCAATCAAAACAGTCCAATGAATTAAGAGATGTAATCATCAAAATACCTAGGCTGAGAGACTATGATGGTGTGAGAAATTAGTACACAAATCCTATACTTCCATATTTTTATACAAAATTTCTCAAGAGTGTCACTTTCCGAATACATTATTTCCAGGACTCTATGTTCGAATTTTCACCAATAAACAATGTTATTAAAACGGAAGAAAAAATGGTCTTCAGTAAATATACAGGAGGGGTGGGGTTAGAACGGTGTCGGGCAGGACCAGCAATGCTAAATAAAAGGTTCAAGACGACACCCCAACTAACATCTTCCTCTACCGTAATCTGGGTAGACACCATCCCGATACGCCTGAGTACGAGACAGAATAACCACGCGCCCTCGGCTCGTAACACTGCCGCGTGTTTGGTCACAGCCGTGCCCACACCCCGTGGGCGGGCGCTCATGGGAACCCCATACCAGGGAACAGCCAGCCAGCCCCTCCCGACGGCTGGCCTAGGTTTCCCTAGGCCTCGTCTACCCAGAGTTACGGCGTCCCAACAGTCATTCATTACCGCTACCTCCCGCCTCTCCAACCTGTTCCTCTCACCCCAGGGACTGCCTCCCGACGTGTGACAAGCACTCTTTACTCTCGGCTTCGTGCTCCCGTCATCAAGCGCCAAGCAGAGCGCTGCAGCCCTTTCAGAAAGCACGACGGTACAACCCTCGAGCAAGACTACTGGTATGGCGGCGTGACCTCTGACCTGGTCCTTAAGGATGGGATCAAATCGACCAGGGAGTCTCTTGAGCGCTGGTGCTCTGGATGATATACACGAGAGGGGGAGAATCGTTCACGGAATCTCCCATTCCTCAGCTGAAAGGGGTGCCGCCCCCCCTCCTCCTCCTCCAGTCCCCCACCCCCTTAACTCAACCCGGCGGCGCCTTCTCCCCCGTCCCCTTCCCTCTTCATCACACCCTCACGGATGGATTGTGACGGCCGACGCGCCAGTCAGACTCCTCTCAGACGGGGGGGGAGTGAAAATCTTAAAGGTGGCGTGCTAGTGTGTGTTTGCGGGGGGAGGGGAGCCACGTTTCCATCCATCACGGCCAGCCAGACGGGCTACTGCTGCTGCTGTTGCTATAGACTGGAGTCCGAGTTAGTCATGATGGAACCTCCCTGGAACAGGCCCCATCTGACTGGAAAACTTGACTGTTGGATGAAGTTATAATCATCAAGTTGATGCGTCGGACTGCTGCCCAGAACGAAGATACGTTCACAAATAAAATCAAACTTTTTCACTTGAAAACTACCGACTTCTCTGACAGGTTCACCGGCAACCCCTTGAATACGACCCTTGAACAAGGCGATACGACCTTAAACCTGGCCCTCAGGTCAAACCCGTCTTATCCAAGGGTCGTACCGTCGAGCTGATGCGTCGTACAATAGCACTTCTTTCCTCCCCAGACAACACCGGCTATCTTACTGCGCCTCCCTTGATCTCCCTTGTCGGCGGCAAGGGGAAAGGATTACAGAGGTAACAAAGGGTCTTTGTCAGGCCCCTGTGGCCATAATTAGATGGTCCTAAGTTAGCTCATTAAGCAGGCTTCTCATACAGTAAACTCATCCACATGAAAAAAAAAAAGGACACAATCTCATAATTTCACGCATGTTACCGACAATAAGCTGTTGTGCCTCCTCTGGCAGAGTTTGCCTGGATCTGTCCCAACACGGTTCTATTTCCTCACAATCGAGGGCCCGGTGATTTACTGTGTGTATCCATATCTCCAACCACACCCTCGACGTTTCAAGATCACCATCTCCAAATAGTGGGATGAGCCAGTAGTACCTATATAGCTTAGCTTTGATCAGTGACGCCATCTTGTAATGTATATAGCAACAAAAGATCCCCGAAAATGTTTTACCTAATCCTCCAAATACTTACAAGAGTCATGGCCGATGGAATGCTACAATAATCCCGTAATCACATCGAGCCGAGCAATTCGAAAATAAAGGAAGATGGAAGGAACCCCGTGTCTCCCGCCAGACACTATATATATACGGGAAAGGTTTACACCTCAATATTTTCGCTGCTGTGTCGTGGCAAATTGTAGACCAACACGACACATGATTTATCAAGACAAGACCAACATGACAATTACTTACACGGACACGACACATGTACACGAAAACAACCGATATATGTATACATACAACAGGGTATATATGATCCAACACAACGCATATACACATCAATGAGTCACACACACAATCATGACATACATACATCAACACATACACACCAAGGCGACACACATACAACACGACACTTACACCAAAAAGACATACATATACATCAACACGACACATATATATACACTAACACGACGCATACGTATACATCAACACGACACATTTGGCCGTTACTCCTAACCTCCGCCAACGGCCACCATGTACCAACCCTTCCTCGGGGCACCCAAGACATAAACACACACATATGGTCCAGTAAACACTTGACATTCCCGGATACAGTGTTTGTAAATCCCCGAGCGGTCCCCCCCCCTCAACCCCCCTCCACGGCGCCTCTCCATTCCAGATACGCTAAAAATAGGCCTTAACACAGCGCCACTACAAACATCCGTATCGGACCCCAGGATTGCCTCTGAGAGGAGTGGAGTGAACACAGGCAAAGCCAGTCGATGACTAACTACGTGTGTGCCGGAGTAACGCGTGCCGCACACACAAATTAATAATACCACGTGTGTAATGTAGAGTTCCTATGAGACTCTCTGACTGAACTACACACACGAGTTGCACGTGATGAAATGAGTGGTGTGTGATTAACTATTTGTGAGGCGCGGTCGGGGGGAGTACCATGCTCGTGTGTGTGTGTGTGTGTGTGTGTGTGTGTGTGTGTGTGTGTAATTACGTATCTATACGGTACGGAAAGGGTGTTTTATTTATGCTAATGAGGTCCCGTCTCTGGTACATTTTCCGCTACCATACAACTTCTTTAAACTTTTACATACTGCCTCACTCCTTAACTGCTACCTTAAATCTGCTACAATCATTGTAGCTCTCCTCTGGACCTTCTATTAGCTCTTAAGGCTTTTTTTTTTTTTAAGGTGCGGTGACCAAATCTGAGAAGCATATTCTGATTCTGGTCATACGCAAATAAGGTGTGAACAAGTTGCCGAATATTTCCTTATGCATGTACCTGATTTCCTCTCTAATATTTACCACAAGAGATTGGGTCTCCTTTTCTCCAAAGATGAGACTCTGGCGACATATCATGAATGATATCGTCTCCACAGTCTCTTTGACACGCACAGTCCTGTAACTCAGTTCCTACTAGATGTCCAAGCGCGCGTGCGAGCGTACGCGTGGAAGACAAACACACACACACACACACATATATATATATATATATATATATATATATATATATATATATATATATATATATA
>JAYMFT010292938.1:0-10342 GCA_038088735.1 Panulirus argus | reverse complement strand
GAGAGCACCTCCCCCTCCACCCACTGACACCACCTCCCCCTCCACCTACTGACACATCCTCCCCTCCACCCACTGACACCTCTTCTCCTCCAACCACTGGAACTTCCTCCCCTCCAGCCACTGATGCCACCTCCCCTTCCAGCCACTGAAAGCACCTCCTCCCCCTCCAGCCACTGACACCTACTCCCTTCCACCCACTGAGAGCACCTCCCCGTCCACCCACTGATATCTCTTCACCCTCCACCCACTGACCCCTCCTCCCCTCCATCCAATGAGAGCACCTCCCTCTCCACCCACTGAGAGCACCTCCCCCTCCACCCACTGACACCACATCCCCCTCCACCCACTGAGACCTCCCCCTCAGCCCACCAGGACCTTCTTCCCCTCTGCTCCTGCCATATGCAAGCTACAGTCTCCTCCTCCCCTTATTTGCCATATAACGACGTCATTACAAGCAAATGAGCGGCCCAATTTAGGGGGCCACTGGAGCAATGTCTCCTTCCCCCCCCTCCCTGCACCCACCCACGACCTAACCTCCCCCCGCCACACCCACCTGACCTAGTTCCCCCGTAGGGCAGTTCTCCCGGGGAGTCCCACGTGTGTCGCAGCCCTGACCTGCTCGTGTCTGGCAGGCTTTAACAACAATCTTTATATGTTTACTCTTCCTTGTCCGCCTGTTTTGGTGTGCTGAGATTCTCCTTCGCGAAAAAATTTCCTTGGCATTATTTTCTGGTTTCTGGGATGTTAATGGCCGTAATGTCCTTTAGATATCCAGCTTATCCCCGACGTGAATCGGTCTTGTTGACCTCCTTCCTGGACGACTGTTGTCTGTGGTGGGACGGTCTTGTCTGTCTGTCTGTCTCTCTGTCTCTTTGGACCACAGGAGCCAGTACAGACTCTGGCCTTACCACCGTATAACAGGCCAGGGGTGATCATGACCCCTGTTCTCCAGTGTTCCTGGAAGATCCCAAGTTATATCTTGTGTCACCAAGACGGACTGAGAACTGATTCCACGGATCCTCACCTTCTTGTAGGGGTCAAAGTTCAAGGTCACGGGTGTCAGAACTAGTTAAGGTCAAGCTTACAGGATCAAAGAAAGTTGAGTCAATGCTGAGTGAGGAGAAAGATTTTGTTTTGAGTATTTTGCCCCATGAAGCAGCATGAGGTTGTCTGCAACTGGCCCCATTATGCAGAATGGGGCTGTCAGCTTCTGGCCCCATTTCGGAGCATGAGTTGGTCACCAACTTCCTAACAGACTGCCGGTGATAGTGGTCACCCAGGTGTACACTTTTACGGCCAGTGATGACTTTGTTGGTCATTAATGTTGATGACTTCACCAGGTCACCCCCCCTCCCCCCTGGGTCAGCATGACTTGCGTTCTGTTCGCCAAACTTTTTTAATCAAACTTTGACATCGTATGCATGATGAGTCATCCCTGGCAGTGTTGTCAAGCCACTCCAACCCCCAACCTCTGCTACCAACCTCAGACTGACAACCCCGCCTCGTGTGACAACCCCCACCGTGCATGTCTAAGCCAGATGGTCAGACGCACGTGCTGTTCTCCTTTTGCATATAATTAACAATCATCTTGTATATATAATTACCAATTCATCAACACAGGATTACTAAAAGCCTGGCTAAATTTGTGTTTCATAATAAATCTGGTTAAACATACAACAATGTAGCTAATTAGATGAAATTATCAATAATTGTACCTTCATGTATAATTTCTTAGGCTCTTCCACATCATCTTGCAAATAGGATTATCAAAAATTATTATGAAAAGGAAAAAAGAAAAGAAAAGATTATCTTAGCTATAAAATCGGTGATTATCATCCATATATAATCCGCTTCTAAGTCAGAAATTATCTGAGCTATGATTACTAACCCATAATCAGAGGTCATTTCGAAGAAGGAATTGGAAGTAATCTAATTACCTTTAATTACTTATTGATGAATTAATGAAGTTGTGTGCTGCTCATGTGTGGGAGAACGATACGTGCATGTGATCGTTTAATTAACCTAGCCAGGTTATTAGCGCACCTGCATATGTCATTAGTAAACGTATAATTAGTTGGAATGGTGAGTCCTATTGGGCTCTCGTGTGTGAGGATCATTACCGTGATTTTGATGTAGTTATTCGTAAGTTTGAATGTTGCTTTCATGTTCGTTCTTCAGTCTGTGCAGGAACTGATTACTCTCCCAGTGTCTCTGTCTCTCTACAGTCGATCACCCAGAGTCTCTCACAGCCCGGTAGCAGGTTAGCGAGTATCTCACCACAGGACCAGCAACCCGAGGCCTGGTCTTAAACGCGATGAAATAATGTTCATTATTGATAACTAAAAGTGGCATCCGGAATTCATTTGGGCCACGGACCGGTAGTCATGAAGGGTCATGTTGCAGGAGTCAAGAATCCGTCATGCGGGAATCACTCGGTCACATTGCAAGAGCGACCAACCCTCGAGTGGAACAGAGTTGTGCTGTGGCGCTGCCACAGGTCAGCTGTGACATGTGCTATCCCCCCCCCACCACCACCTCTCCCCAGCTGGATAATTGGTTTCACTTGATTGGACCACCGTCTTCACAGCACTGTCAAATTCCAACGGATATTCTAAAAGCACATAGATTATTAACAGTGAACAGTGAATAGTGACTCAGTGATGATGTTTCCAATGCTGTCTGTGGTCATAGGGTCAGGGCTACGGTCACGTGACTTAAACGCCACCACGACACTGACCCCAGCAGCTCTGTCGTCGAAAGGGTGACGCTTATCCCGACGCCAGTAAAAATCGCTAAATAAATTTCATGCCAGAGGTCAGCGCAGGCGCAAACGTGGGAAAGCAATTGAAACATTGATTACCAAGTGAAGGCGACACAAACCAGGTTTATCAAAGCCTTAAAGCATTTTCAGGTTCCAAGAAAGCGGTACATCCTGCCGACCTTGTCGCTATCGCTCGTCGCTGCCGCACGACCAGCTGGAGGAACTAGCCATCACCGCCAGTTCAGTCACAGCCAGGCCATAGCAATAACAGAGGCCTGGCAAATTACTCATGAAACTTGCACCATGTCTGACTACGTTCTCTTCTACCACCTTCGTCGATCAAAGCGTGGGGGAAGTGTGGCACTCCTTTGTGAAAAAAGGATTTATTATTTCCAGCGCAGATGACGGCTAACGTGTCTCTGGGTCTGGAGTTGTTATGGGTTAAGGTTTCCCCAATTTTACACCCACGCTAAACCGGCACCATCATTTAGTGCATAGTCTGCCACTCCCCGTGCTTCCCCAAAACGGGGGCACTGTCAGAACGCTAGAACGCCTTACCTACCTTGCCTACACATGTGACACACTCAGGACAAGGTGCCTTCTTCTAAGCTCGTAATATGTGGGGATTTCAGTGAGGCAGACACCACCATCCTCCAAGAACAACTACATCTATCTCAGATTGTTCACTCTTGATCTGATCCTTGCTGACGCGGTTGACCACTTCCTACCACTCAGGACTCTACCCTGTCACAGAGGCAGTCCTCATTCATCGATATTATAGTCCCTCGCCTTCTCCATCTTCCAGCACAAGCGGACAGACTTCAAAACTGATCGGCCGCTATCTGAATCAGCACAGAGAAATTTCTGTTGGTGGTTAACTCGTCATCACTAGCCTGAGGTGACCAGTGGAGATGATGTTGAAATCCTATGGGAGAAGTATCATGGCGCCTGCAGCCAGGCCGAACAACGCTCCTTTCCCCAGAAGACGATAACACCGCGCTCGGCCGACGCTCCCTGGATCACACTCCGTATTAAGCGACTTATGCAGAAGCGAAATCGAGCGCTGAACAGTCGCAACAACGAGCTCTAAAAGCAACTTCGCAACAAAGTGCAATGGAAAGTACAAGCCGCGAAAAGGGCCTGTTACCCAAACAAGGTGCAGCGTTAAAGTAGGCCAACCTCGGTCCAGAACTTGTACAGACAGGTATAAGATCAGTCGCATACTTTCCATTGTGAATGTCCTAAACATTCCATGAACAAGTGAATAGTTATAACAAGTGAACAGCTCAATTTTCTGTTGGTTAAGCCAAGTGGTATGTTAGTTACTATGTTGCTGTACCTATACATCGCTTAATGTTGAACCTGGTGCATAATGTAAAAACCATAATATTAACTCTGTAAACATCCCTACATACGCCTCGCCGATGTGCATATTTAGAGTGTGGAAGTATCTATCCCATCTTGATCTTAAGCTCTTTCACGATTAGTTAAGTAGTAACTATCATAACCTTCCAGTTCTGTAATATCTGTAATACTTCAACCGTGATTTTTCCTCCGAATGGCTGCCTAAATCCAATAAACCATTATTTATCATTCTTTATTACATCGGGTTCATGTTCCAGGAATCAAGATATCTGTTCATGTTCCAAGTCCTGGAGTCCACGCTCCAGTAGTCAGTTGGTCCACATTCCAGGAGTCATGGATTTCATGCTCCAGGAACTAGGCAGCCCATTCTTCAAGAATCAAAGTGTCCATGCTCATGCTCCAGGAGCCAGGGTAGTCCATGTTCCAGGTTTCAGGGGATTCATATTTGAGAAGTCATGGAGCAATATTCCAAACGTCAGGAAGACCATTTCTAAGGGGTCATTAAATCATTATTCCAGGAGTTAACAGTTCCAGAATTCAGAAATCAAAAAGTACATGTTCCAGAAATTAGGGTCCATGTTCCAGGAGTCAGGGTGTCCACATTTCAAGAGTTAAGGATATCATAGTCTACGAGCCAGAGAGATTCAGGTTACGTTAGTTACAAGATCCATGTTCCAGGAATCAGGTGATCTTTATTCCAGAATTCTCGGAGTCCATGTTCCTGGATCAGGCATTCCAATTTCTAGGAGTTAGAGAGTCTATGTTTCAGGAGTCAGTGTCCAGATTTCAGAAGTAAGGGAGTCCACGTTTCAGGAGTCTGGGAGACCGTGTTTCAGGAGACAGGATTTCCATGTTCTAGGAGTCACAGAAACCATGATCCAGGAATCGTTGAGACCATATTCCAGGAGTCAGGGAAACCACGTTCCAGTTGTCAGAGAGAACACGTTCCAGGTGTCGGAGAGACCATGTTTCAGGAGTTGAGTCGATGCTCCAGATGTCACAGGGTCCATGTTCTATGAGTCAAGGAGTCCATGTTCCAGGAATCAGGATTTCCATGTTCCAGAGGTCAGGGAGACCAGATTCCAGGAGTCCAGGAGACGATGTTCCATGAGTCAGTGATTCTATGTTTTAGAGGTAATGAAGTTCATATTCCAGGAGTATGGGAATTCAAGAAGTCATCGGGCCCATCCATGTTCCAGTAGTACGAGGCTCATGTTCCAGGAGAGAGGGAGTTTCTTTTTTAGGAATCATGGACCCATGTGCTAAGAGCCAGAATTCCTGTGTTCCAGGATTTACGTGGCGATAATCCCAATGCGATTCACGTGGTGAAATATCTCAGTACAAAATAACTGGAACGCAATCTGTCCGTCGATGATCATAACGTAAGTCGTGAATTAACATAAAATGTTCCGGGCTTATGATAAAGAGGAAACGTTCTGCACTCCAGGGCTGTGAGGATCAGGCTGGATCCCGAGGCCTGGGAGGGCTGGCAGAGTTTATTTGGCAGAGCGTGTGCGCCGGGCTGATCCCTCTGTCCTGTAAAGTCCCAGGGTAACACACCGCCGCCTGAGGGGACGCCATCACACGGCTCTCTGAGATGAAGGAAATAGTCGTATGTTTCTTGTGATGATAATATGCTTTCATATGAATGCTTTTCTTTATATATATATATATATATATATATATATATATATATATATATATATATATATATATAAACAAGAGGACATAACATAGAATTAAGGAAGGAACTTGTTAGAAAAGATGTAAGTCGGTACTTTTACAGTTTAAGAGTAGTGGATGAATGTAATAACCTGATTAAGGATATAGTTAATGCAGAGAACATACAGAAGTTTAAAAAGTTTTATAATAAGTAGAAATGATTCAAGAGATGGGGTTCCACCCGTGTAAAACTTCCTCCCCATAAAGTACAATAGATGGGGCCCCACCAGTGTAGAATTCCCTCCCTATTCAGTACACAGGGAATTACAAATATACACATACGTAAGTACAAACATACGTACACTGTGGTTTCACTGAGGGTGGGGGACACTATGGCTTGAGAGAGGGTAGTACTTGGAAAGGGTACCTTTAAAAATGCAGATATATATAATGGCAGCAACAGGATGGCAAAGCAGAATACACCTCCCTACCCTTCTCACCCAGCGGCTAAAACTGTTGACAGGAAAAAGATATCGAAAAAAATATCATGCAGTATTGTGGAAGATTTTGGCATGGAAATTTTCTAGGAAAGTGTGGACTGGAAAAGTTCCCTATCAGTATGATGACATCTGCTCTGCGGTTGGATTCTGATAAAAACAAAAAGAATAATTAATGAGAATATAATTTCCTTACTGATAAGAGACGTTGGTGAAGCATTTATCTGACATCAGTTTAAAGGTGTGGGGGCACTGCCTGCGGTGAGCGATGGGGGACACATTGGCTTCAGTAAGATCACACACTAACCTTAGCTTAGCATCAGAGAACGTTAACGTTCTACGGTAGACTTACTTACGGCCTACCGACAGTGGCAGTGGCCCACCAACTTCCCCTTCCGCTGATTGCTAATGACTATTCACGGTAACGTCCCACTAATGACCCCTCGTACTAACCCGCCCACGTGTCATTTTACAAACTTTTTCTCCTCGTTAACCAACTACTGACGGTTGCTGTCGACCTCCCACAGGGGCACCAGCGGCATCGACATCGACCTGCGGCGGGTGGACATCGACCAGTGCCCGCTCCCGCCTGGGTCGACCGCCCTGAACATCTTCGCCAACTCCGACAAGTGCAAGAAGCGAACCACTAAGGTGAGTAGTGTGACCACAGTGTGAACCATTAGGTTGAGTAGTATGACGTCAGTGTAAGCCAATAGTGTGAGTGGATGGTATCCCTAGTGTGAGGCTGGGGTCAGTGTGTGTTGCACTGTTGGGCCAGGAACCACCAGCAAGAGTGAGGGGGGGGGGGAAGCGAGACTGTAGTCCAGGTTATGATAAAGTTAAGGAAACGATTCTGAATTGTTGTTCGTGGATGACAGGTCATTAATCCTCCCCTCGTACGCACACACACAAAGTCATCCTTCCATTCCCATACTAGAAACCAGAACTCACCCTTCCATTGCTACAATGCAAAACAGAATTCACTCTACCATCGCTATCTAGAGAACAGCATTCCCCCTTCCACTGCTATCCCAGAGAACAGAACTCATTAACCCGAGATGAATCATAAAAAATGTTGGATATTTTTTCTGGTCATTAAATCTGTATTGCCTTCTAGTTCGCTTTGTGATTCTGATTAGTGTCTAATGAGGCAGAATGGAGAATCATGGACTTCCCTCCAAATATTGCCAGTAATCAGGTTAGTACCGATGACTTTATTGACCGAGCAGGATAGTACAGCAGCGCGTCTGGTCAAGCCTTCCAGTCGTGTGTTGACACAAAGCGTCTGGACTCATTATCGTCCAGTGAGGCTGTCGGCTCAGTCTTCAGTCGCACCTTCACCTCTACTGAACTAGACAAATCCGGTCTCATTTAGGTAACCGGATGTCCGAGTTAAATAACCGGGTGTTCCAAGTTGATAATCGGGTGTTCCAACCGCTTAATTCGAAGATCTAAGTTGATATTCAAAAGTCTTGCTTCGCTAATTTCGGGGACTGGGTCCTGTGGGTCCTCAGGGACCCTCCTCAGACTGGGTGCTTTGGGTGCTGAGAGTCCGGACTCAGTACTGGAGCGGACTTGAGTTATGATGACCGGACTGATCCACTCCCTCTAATGACCGGTACCGTTATAATCATGTAATTACCATCGTAATTAATGAGGGAAATCGATCCTGAAGCCGGGATTAGCCGACGGAAACTTGTTGTGGTGTTAGTCTGTCACTCCGGGAAGCCTCTTGCTAGGTGAAGCCTTTGCTAAGTGAAGCTACCTGCTAGGTGAAGCCTTTGCTAAGTGAAGCTACCTGCTAGGTGAAGCCTCTCGCTAGGTGAAGCCTCTCGCTAGATGAAGCCTCCTGCCAGGTGAAGCCTCTTGCTAGGTGAAGCTTCATAGTTTCCCCTGTTAATGCGATGGGTGTTGACAAACTTTAAATGGGGATTTCTGCCGGCTTAGTGATCCTGATCAGTAATGTATTCATAGTCTCTCTCTCTCTCTCTCTCTCTCTCTCTCTCTCTCTCTCTCTCTTTCCCAAGTGGCAACGTCCCGTCGTAAGCACTCGTAGGGCAGGAGGCAATCTTTCTCTCTGCGGTGAGAGCTACGCGCAATCCCTGCTCAAGGCAAAACCTCGCTGTAGTTACTCGCACTTAGAGAGTTCCTCTTCCTTATTCTGTTCACCGCTGTAGCGTCACACGTGACGTGCAGCACACATCTAAAGTCATGTAATCACAGCAGAACAAACAGCTCGCTAATCCTATCATCGCATGCCGGTGTCACCTCTCATGTTAAAGCAATTCGCTGACAGCAAAAGAGTAAAAAATGTTTATCATTTCGCTGGACACAAAAGTCATATATCAAACAGAAGCGAACATTGCATTTCCAGGACGGCAAAAGAGCCGTTTAGCCACTCTGGTGAACCGCCGTCATGAAACTGCTGACTGAAATAGTGTTATCATGACTGTTGACCTCGCATGGTAATGGTCCTTTATGGAGGTCACTCTGACTGTTCTGTCCGTCTGTCTGTCTGTCTCTTTGTCTGTCTGTCTTTCTGTCTGTCTGATCCCTCACATTAGCTATACTGTCGCAAATCTTCCGAGTTGCTTCCGCAGCAAGAAGTGACTAAAAGGTTGCAGTCAGCGGATGAGTAATGGTTCCCTCGCATTCCCACGGCTGCACTGCCTCCACCACACACGCCCGGTAAGGCCACCCCTGTGGGTGTTACACACACCGAACTGGACGGTTATATACACCAGTGTCTATAGTTATGTCCACTGAGGAGAACCTTCCTGAAGACCACTGGCCTCACGTTCAGGAGGAGGAAGAGAGGAGGAAGAGCAGGTGGAGGAGGAGGAGGAGGAAGTCAGGTGAGACTGTTCACGACCTTTGTGGCATGAGTATGTATGCCAGTGACTGGATTCAACGGCCTGTTTTATCTGTCTGAATTTCCTACCCCCGCCCTGCGCTACTCTCTCATGTGCTCCCTGGACGTTATTAGTTCAGTGTAGAAAACGCCCGCCCCCTGAGTGGCCATGAGCACACGTCAGGTGAACCAGGCGTGAGAGGCTCCCTCAGTGGCTGTCTTTGTTTACGTGGACCCGAGGCACACGTGGGTGACTGGTAAGTGTGCTCAGTGAGTGGCCCTGTAGTTGCTTACATAGCCTTGTGAGTTACAAGGTTGACGTGCCTTGTTATACTGAGACAGACCTGGTAACGGGTGATGCTGGGTAAGAGAAACACCCTAGTGGTGGCTAGCAGGCCAGAGTCAGGGGGTCAAGAGAGGTCGGATGATGAGGTCACCACGATTCGGGGAAATGGAGAAGATAAGTCGGCCGAATTATGCATATCAGACGTCATTTGCCGCGGAAAAGGCACAAACCCCACGCGCGTCACCTCCGTCCAGACGACGCAGAGACCAGCGCAACTTCACACGGCACAGCAACAAGTGTGACGGTGGCGATGTGACGCTACACAGCACAGTTACCAGTATGACGGTAGCAATGTGACGCTACGCGGCACAGCAGTCGGTGCGACAGTAACGTTGTAGTGCTAGACATCCGGGTTCCAGAAATCGTTCCGTCGGAAAACACCCGAAGAAGGTCTGGCCATCGGGAGGGGAGGTCAGGCCTTCCATATCACGTACACCTTCTGCCGCTTTAGAACGACGGTACGACCCTTGGTCGCGACGGTACGACCCTTGAATACGACAGGACGACCCTTGAGCACGATGATAAGTTCTTTCGGTGTGATGACCTGGTCTTTGCCCCAGAGAGAAGTGTCGTGTCGTGATGTGCAATGACTCAAACCGCTGTGACCACCAGGGGGTCTGGCTGAGGGCGCGATGCTCAGTAAGGTATACGCGTCCCAGGCCGTTGCGACCAACAGGAAAGCTGAAAACTTGACTTAGAAATGCAGAGGAATGTTGACTGGTTTGTTTGCAGAAACCTGGAGGAGATGATAGATCCTCGTCTCTATAACCGTGGCTTTCTCTCTCGGCAAAACAAAATATACATATACCTGACTTTATATATATATATATATATATATATATATATATATATATATATAT
>JAYMFT010292927.1:0-10342 GCA_038088735.1 Panulirus argus | reverse complement strand
ATATATCGTTAATGAGATGGCCATGGTTAGGGCATTCAGTTGCCGTGCCATCTTAGTTAACTTAGAGAGAGAGAGAGAGAAAAAAAAAACATGCTTCTTGTTTACTGTTTGTAGTGAGAGACGTGCTCTGAATTCAGCACAACAGGTTCCATAAAGCGTTATGCTGCTCACAAGTGATATAAAGTACTATGCTGTTCGCAGGTGACATAAATCACTATGCTGTTCACAGGTGACATAAAGCACTATCCTGTTCATTGGTGGCATAATGCACTATGCTGTTTACATATGACACAACGCACTATGCTGTTCATATGTAACATAAACCACTAAGCTGTCCATAGGTGACATAAAGGACTATGCTATTCATAGGTGACATAAAGCATTATGTTGTTCGCAGGTGACATAAAGCACTGTGCTTTTCGCAGGTGACATAAAGCACTATGCTGTTTACAGGTGACATAACGCACTATGCTGTTCATAGGTGACATAAGGCACTATGTTTTTTACAGGTGACATAAACCACTATGCTATTCACAGGTGACATAAATCACTATGCAGTTCACAGGTGACATAAAGCGCTATGCTGTTTACAGGTGACATTAGCACTATGCTGTTCATAAGTGACATAAAGCATTATGCTGTTTACTGTTGATATAAACTACTATACTATTCATAGGTGATATAAAGCACTATACTGTTTACGTGTGACATAAAGTGCTATGCTGTTCACAGGTGACATAAAGCACTAAGCTGTTCACAGTTGCGCATTCGAAGCAGAATAACAGTGAAATCGTAAAACACAGGCAGCATACCCAACCGGCTCGACAAATTTCATCACAAATAGTGTTGCAAATATCCCTTAGGGTAAACACTGGCGATGCATTTCCCGGGAGGAAATGAAAATAAATGTTATATAAGTCTGGTTATATCTAGCACCATGAGAGTGACGTGCCGCCTTTGATCAGGACAGTTCGATCCTTGGGAATGATGACGCCAGGCCAAATTTCACGCCAACATTCCCATGGGTCGATACATCGTGCTGATGGCTGAGACACTTCCCACTTAGAATCCCTGTGATGATGAATAACACACATGAGACTTAAATACACTATAATCTGAGCGATCGGGGCCTGAACATCCATTAGGGTGAAAGGCGTGCACAGAATAGAGTGAATTGGGACGATGTAGTATACTGTGGTCGACGTGCTGTCAGTGGACTGGACCACGGCATTTGAAACGTCTGGGGTAACTCATGGAAAGGTCTGTGGGGCCTGGATGTGGATAGGGAGCTGTGGTATCGGTGCATTACACATGACAGCTAGAGACTGAGTGTGAGCGAATGTGGCCTTTTTTCGTCTGTTTCCCGGCGCTTACTTCGCTGACGCAGGGGGTGGCGATGCTATTTCCTGTGGGACGGGGTGGCGTCAGGAATGGATGGGGGCGAGCAAGTATGAATATATACATGTGTATATGTGAATATGTATGTATATATATATGCATGTATATATGTATATGTTGGTATGTATATGTATGTATTGTGCATATATGTGCATGTATGTATGTATGTGTGTATGTATTTATACAAATACATACTCAGAAAGGTGATACCAGCCTCCACCTGGATGTAGTTACACTGTGATTGAAAAGTCACCTTTGGCAGGGCTGTATCACTATCAATGGATGAAAAGGTATAGTCTTGCCAAGAACATTCTCACTGCAAACATGTCTCTCAATACCCTGCTCCTGCATGGAGTACAGCCCCAAAACTGCAGGAAGATCAATGAGTCAGAAGTGGAGGGAAGAAGTGGGAGGGTGAGAGAAGAGAATGGAATGAAAGAGGCTTTGGGATATCAACACCTAAACATTCAGGAGGTTGAGAGGCATGAATTGGATCAATGTAGTACCCACGGTAACATGCTGTCATTGGGTTGAAACAAGTCATATGAAGTCAAGGTATTCCAAGAAATAGTTTAGATGTAAATTTACTGTGAATGGAAGGCTGTGCTTCCAGTGCATCACTGTATATATGACTGCTCAAGAGCAGATGCCTGCTGATGAGACTTGTTCATCTGTTCCTTACACCACCTTGCTGAGGTGGAAGAAGCAGTGTTGTTAGTATGAAAAAGAAAGAATTATGTATGATTATTAGGATATGACATGTTTATGCCAAACTGCCTTTCCTGCCATAGTAAAGTGGCTTCAGTAACACACAAACAGCAGCCTTATTTGAACATATCCACTCTGTAGTTGTCTTGCATAATGTATTAAAACCAGAGCCTATTGATCTAATGACATTACATTAGATTGGGAATAATAGATTCTTTAAATTAAAATTTTCAGAAATAAGATTCTCCTTTTTGATGTCATTAGCACTGTGGAAGTGTAATGAATGGTATTATACTTGCTAGAAAAGCCTATGATCTGCTGCATACAGTTTTACCCAGAGTGCTCTTGTGATCAACCCGATTTTCCTCATGTTGAAAATGGTAATTATACATTGTGGTCTAACCAGTTTTTGAGACACAGTTATTTCAAGGTTTAGTGCTACCTTGGTACTTTAGCAGCACTCTGCACTGAACTGAGGGAATTAGTTCAGTCATACAACTGGTTAGGGTTGGCCAGTACTATATATTTTTTTGCAGGAGGACAGTCACTTCTCATCAAAGACCCCCATCTAAGTTAACTTATCATCTGGAATTTTTTTAAGCACCTTTTGTTTTAAGCTTCTTTCCATACAAAGTTTTTACTTTGTATTTTGGTTTAAGATGCTTAGTTTTTATATTGCTGCACTTGTATTGTTAATATGAAGCACAAATATGATTTTATCTATGTTTGAATATATTGACTTGAATTCTTACTTTCCATCTTAATTTTATTGGAAAGTATAGTATCACAATGTCACAAAATCCTATTTACTTTCATGCTGGTAAGTACCACTATGACGTGTAGATCTTTTAAACTCAACTGAAAATTCTTTGGATATTATATGTATTAGGAAAGGTTTATCATATTTAGTTGAGCACAAATCAACCCTCTTTATTTTCATGATTGCTTAGGCTGTAAATCAACTCTCTTTATTTTCATGATTGCTTAGGCTGTTTGAAATCCTTTACAAAATTTTTCTATATGACAATATATATGGCCTGACACATAAAAGGTAGGCTCTGATAAAATGAAATATTTATTCATGTTTGGCTATCTTCATTTATGGTGTATTATTGTGATGATGTTTTTATTGCAATTTATATATATTGTGATTTTTCCAACATCTTTTGTTACTTTTATAACCTCAAGTCATTACTGAAGTGTGTATTTGTTCAAATTAATATTGCTTGCCTCTCAAATTAAAGATCATATATTGCAAGTAATTTATTTTTAAAGTAGTATACTGTAAATCTTATTGAACAAGGCAAAATATGAGCATATTTGGTGGAATTATGTAAGAGTGTATAATCAGTGTTATGCATATTTATGTTGTAACTGATTAAGGAAATCGTGTTACCTCATCAAGTACTGTATTCCTTGTATCACTATTAAAATAAGAGTTTGTCATCACCTCACATGAAATTCAGACAGGAAAAACTTGGAGAGGTAATTGGTTGATGTTCAGCATGTGCTAGCAATTTTTAGAATAGGTACATTAACTTCAAACCCACATTATGCTTGATGAAACTGATTTTGAATTATCTAAAGGGTGTCAATATATTTAATATTTTCTTATGCAAGAGATATAGTCTTTTTGGAGTACTTTATTTTACTCTGAAATGTTAAGTAGGTTTAGTTTCTGTGTTATGTGATGCAGCCATGTCAGGTATAGGTTAGGTTATGGCTCTGTATGGGGTTTTGCAGAACTAGAAAAAAAGTGAGTTTATTTTCTGAATGAGTGTCTGTATCCTTTTAAAATGTGTTTACTGAGAGTTTTATATCTCAAGGATTCTGGATGAAGTAGAAAAGCTATTTTTTTAAAAAAGGTCAGGTCTGGCAGTTAAGAGTGACATGAGGGGTAAAGAGTTCCAAAGTTTTGAGGTGCTAGGAAAAAATGGCTATCACATTTTGATAGCAGGGTGAATCATGCAAAAAATTATCGGTACATTTGTTGATATACTGAAGTCCTGGTTATGTTTATCAGCTTGGTGAACTGAGTATTTAACCCTTGCACTGTGTGAAAAGACAATTTATTATCCTTTGCAGAATATCTTATTAGTGAAGAAAATACTAAAGAAAGTAGTATACTTTTTTCTTTATTGGTGTGGGAGGTAGACTGTGGAGCTTCCCAATTTTCTTTCACTATTTCTCAACATGTTTTGCAGCTATCTAATTTTTACATATATTATTCAGAATGACCAGTGCATTCTAAAAATATAATGTTCCAGTAAAGTAACTATCACATTAATTAGCTATTCAGTGTTAATTAATGAGGCCACATTGCTTGTTTTGTATATAAACTTAATTGAAAATTTTGGGTGTAGGTGTCACTCTTTTGAGAATTTAGCCAATCATAGTGCAGGGGATTTCCAACATGGCAGCCTCCTTGAACTGTTGTAATCATGTTGTTTGTGATAAAAAAGGCAAATTAACTTTGATTTCTGAAGCAAGCTTAATGAAATTGACTGATGTTGCCAAAGAGTGGAAATCACAAGATGGTCTTGTACAGATTGTTGCTACAGATTTTTTGAAAAACCTGCAGCATTTACAGATAAACTGTAATCATAAAAATGCATATGTAGAATGTACAAGGCCCTGTATACAGTGTGTGTCAAATAGGAACTATGGGTATAATTGTAAATGCTACATGCGATTCACAGATGTTAGCAGGATTAATGCCAGCAAAAACAGGATTGCAAAGTAGAAAGACCATTCAGAGCATTAAGAGGGTGATTTCTGCTGTCCTTTTCTAGGCCATTAGGCATAGTAAACCTCAGACCAAAACATCAGAAACATTTACACACCAGTGTTACCAGCACTGGACTGGGTTTCTCTCACAATACATGTCTCATTTGTGAAAAGAACTGGTATTCCACTGAAGCTCACTCCAGGAAGAGAAAACATGAAAAACTAATACTGTGCCAGACATTTAATGCAGCAGACAGGCTTCTACTTGCAGCTCATGGGAAAAATCATGATGATTTACTGATGAAAATCCTTGATGTTGATTTGATTGCCAAAGAAGCAAAATACCACAGGTCTTGTTATGGAGAGTAGACACGTCGTCTTACGGAAAGTGTTGCTGATGAGGAGTTTTAATATATTGAAGAACATAAAGATTCCTTCTCCGATTTTTGTGAAACAGTTGTTGAACCCTGCATCATTGAAGGTCAGGAGGTATTAATACTCGCATGGATACTCTCACAAAACATTTTGTAGAAAATACTAAGAAAAAGGAAAACATATCACAGTTCACCTACTCAACTTTCAACTCAAAACGAGGCTTAAAAGAAGATATCTTCAACTACTCTTTGTTAGACCTCCAAGGCGAGGTTGTAAATTGGTCTTGGCAGAACATGAAAATGCTCCAAGGGTTATTCTGGCACCTTCTAATTTTAGTACTGACACAAGCTCAACAGAAACAGAAAGTAACACTGATGTTACTGCTGTAGAAAATAATGCAACATGTAGCACACCCTCAATTCCTCAGAAAAATACCAGGACTTTGTACACAGCATCCCAAATTCTCAAATGTGTGCTTCAAGAGACCAAGTCAGTGTTGGAGAACTGGCCATCTTCTGCTACAGACCTATCTGACAGTGCCATTTCAAAAGCTTTTCCATGCTGTCTCTTTAACTTTCTAGCATGGAGCACACATGAAAGTAATGAAATTGCTTTGGACTCATTTGTCAAGACATCAGAAGAATCCAAAAGGAAACTGCAAATGTTTGCCTAGGATCTTATGTACTTTGCTTCGAAGGGTAAAAGGCAGACACCAAAGAATCTGGCATTAGGAATGACAGTGAGATACTGGACTAGTTCATCAAAACTGATTGGACTGTTGAATTCATTTAGCCATTCAGTATCACACACCACCATCTTGGAATATGATACAGCTGTAGCAGAAAAGCAGTCTCATTGAAGGGGGCATTCCTGAAGATATTCAGAAAAAGGTCTTTACAATCATTGTTTTTGACAATAATAATTTGGTGAAGAGACATTGTGAGGACAAGGAACAACACACAACACCAATGGTATAACGTTGCAGAGGACTTCAGGAATGACAGCTGGTGACAGAGATAGAAACTCAGAATTGAGTATACATATATTGAGGAAAAGAACAATTGAGCCTCCTGAGAAAGGTATCCAAGTGTACCTAGGTGGGAAAAAAGTTGGTCCTCAAAGGAATTTTAACACTTTGATCTATTATGAAGCAGACAACATTACAGTTGGACAACTTAAGAACATGGTGTATGTATTGCCAAAGCTGGAGGATCAAGAGATAACGCTGTCTAGGTGGACTGGATTTAACACACTTCTCAGTGATGTTAAGGCACACTCTGTCATTAGATGTCTCCCACTAATTGATGCCAGTCCTACAGTAATGGCCACTGTCTTTATGATACTCAAACAGAATATTACTATCACAGATCTGCTTCAGCTGCCATCCATAGTTGTAGTCTTTGACCAGGCTATTTGTTCCAAGGCCCAGCAGATCTGGTTGAAAGATCCAGAGATGCAGCAGCTACTTGTTCTTCATCTGGGGGACTTCCACACAACTTTCATACATAGCTGTTTTAGGAAAATGTTTTCAGGATGCAGGGCTTTGGGACGTTCTCACTGAGGTGGGAACAGTTGCTGAAGGATCAGTTTCTGGAGTGATGAGTGATGTTTTTGTGTTATCCCTTGCTTCTGCTCAGAAAATCAATACTCGCCTATTTATGCATGTGGGTCCTTGACTCAGACTGCAGGACAACTGACTTGTCATCTAGGGCCAAGGAGCTGGAGACAATGTCTGTGAAGCATCAGCAGGTCTCCACTATTTCTCAGGATGTGATTCAGCCAGTGCTTTTAAGGGGAAGGGAAAAATCAAGTCACGTAAGTTGATGATGGGAAGGACAGAGTACACAGAGCTGTTTTGGAGCATTGGGAAAAAATGGAACATTGAAGAGGTCTCCATGGCAATGTGTGAAAAAATTGTCTGTGAGCTATATGGTTAACCAGGTCTCTCTTCTGGGAATAATGCAAGATGCGACATATGCTGAAAGTGTTACAAAACAGACAAAACTACCACCAGACAAGGACTCCCTAATGACACACGTCCAGCAAACAGACTTTCAGTGTGCAATTCACAGACATTGTCTTCAGAAACAAATTGAATCATGTAGCCCAACTGGAAATGACTAGATTATGGATGGAGATCTGACCATTGTGTGGAATACTTCATCAATAGCACCAGAAAATATTATAAAACATATTTCATGCTCCTGCAGGAAAATGGCTTGCATTAATAGGAAGTGCTCTTGTTTCATGAATGGACTGAAATGTTCTGAAATTTGACACTGTACTGACTGTGATAATGTTGAATACAAACAAGATGAGGACAGGCAGTCTTCAGTGACCCTACAAGATTCAGAAAGCAGTGATAGGGACTTCGAAGAACACTTCTAGCTTCAAACCTGGTACAAGGTATATTATGACATGAATTCATTGCACTTTGCACATCCAAGTGCAACTTATTGTGATTGTATCCTTATTTCCTTTCTTTTCCCCACATTTTCATTCCTTGTAATTTTCTGACCTACCGAAGTCAAATTTGGCAAATGTACTAAGCAACCTACAGAAAATGGTCAAAGGTCAAAAAGTAGATCAGCTCATTTGCCTGTCCGTTTGGCAGTTTTTGTTCTGAAGACTATCGGCACAGAACTCCTGGATGGATTTGATTGAAACTTAAAGTATACATGGTTCCTGCATTACATGACACCTGGGTCTAAGAGTTATCCAGAGGTCAAATAGAGTCAATTCCTTCTGAAGCTCTCAGAGCTTAACTATTAAATAGATTATAACTACAAACTTGAAGCAAAACATATATAGGTCATATACTACATGACCCTGGTGTCATAGGTCAAATAGGTCAAAAGGTCAAAACATTTTTTGCTCCAAACATCTTGAAATAAATGTTTCTTGTAATCTTTTAAAGTTTCAATTTTGGTGACAGCTTTATTGCAAGTTTCATTGACCTTCAGTTAAGCAGTGTAACTTGGCCTTTGCAATGGTAATTCTAGTATATGATTTGGTTAGTGTGCAAACCAGTTATCTGAAACACTGCATTTTTGGAGAGAACACCCCTAATCTACTCTCAAAACGCCACTTTTTTGTAGTTGCGAGGGATGTTGAATTAAAAATTCTTTCTAGGCTGCTTTTCTTGGTATGCCCCATGGCCTAGGGGTGTTGTTGAATTGATGAGGGCAGGCCCTGGCTGGCAGTATGGATCCTCATTATTCGTGTTAAGTATATAATTGATTAGCATTTTTTTCTCATAAGTGTGATTTCAATCTACCTACACTTAAACACATTACATGCATTATGGTTTTTACCAGACCTTGACTTCAGACATCCCATATGTAACACTTACATATTTTTTTTTTACAATACATATTTATCAGATTTAATGTACATTACTTTTATATTTACAGACATTTACATGAGTGAATGAATGAATAGTTTATTTTCATCAAAGATATAAACAAAAATATAAGAGATATTATTTCTTTTAATGTAAAATTGACCTCATTAGTTGCTGTGAAAGTCATGCATCCCACCATGATATAGTTACATTTTCTTTGACAATTTATGAGTGGCTGTGATGTGTGATTTTCTATGCATGTTGTTAGGTTGATTGTAACATCTCTGAATGACATATGAAATCATACATCAGCTGAATATGCAAATGAGGGAATAAAGGTTTAGAGCCACAAATGTAGCTTGGCTCCATGAAATGGTAAAACATTTGAAATATAATGTATAGAAAAAAAATAATCAAATTGTTTTGGAGAGTCGTGGCTTTACACCCTCCATGACACTTATGGTTGCTGCCAGATGACTAAGGAACATCATGGGAAGAATTGGCAGGTTGGTGTAAACCCAACTGGGTGGTGTGTGTCCCACAGCAGTGCCTCTCACAGTACTTCTTATGGAAGCACATGCTCTGAGACAATATGGATCTACTGGTCAGTATACAAGTGCCCTGTATGGAGCGAGCCTTATATACGAAATAACTGGTGAGGAATCACATATCATCATCTCCAGTGAAGAAGAGGTGTCTGAAGCTGTGGTTTCAAAGGCAACTGTACTTAATGAGTACTTGGTCACTATGAAGGACAAAGTTATCCATTTATTGCTGTTAGACAAGTTGCTCAGTACTGCGCAGGACCAAGATGCTAAAGTGTCTAATCAGCTTCTGTCAACCACGATAACCTTATTTCCTCATGCGGAAAGATTTTTATATGGGTTTCATTGCCATAGTACCTTACTTTTGGAGACTGATAAGAAAGTGGCAGAAGCACCTGAACACATTCACCCATCCAGTGATGTAGATGAAATGCAGAATGTTCTACAAGATGTGCTTATTCAATGTAGGGAGACCCTTCCCAAGAAACATTCCCTTATTCTCCGGACAGAAACTAACTTCCAGGACTTGCTGTTCAGGGCCCTTGACTCCTATGTGTTGGGTTGACTGCATGAGATGTTGTGGTGGCTAGTGTGTGAGCAATGTCAAATTGATCAACTGGTCAAGACAGGGTTGTCTCATCTGCACCATGCTAACCTCTCTGCTCTTCAGCTTGCTGTCCCAGCTAATTACTACACTCCCCTTCCAGCTGCTGTTGTAGAATTGACCTCCCTTGCTAGTGCTGAAAGTGCTGTGGGGCATTTTACAATGTGTCAACTCATCTATTGACCTCATCCAAACTCAGGCTAAAGAAGCTCGAGTTACTCTACACCAGTACAAAGATCATAAAGGAGAACCAAAGTTGGCCCTTAGCACAGAAGAGTTGGTAGCTTTGCTGACAATGGCTATTGTACAAGCTCAGTACTCTCATCTAGTAGCCAGCATCTGCTACATGACACACTTTGCCTTTTCTGTCACTGAAGATGATCCACTCTGGAAAAGCCTTGGCTTCTTGTGACTTGCATTGGAAAACATTTTGAAGCTTGATGTAGCATGCCTTCCACCTGCCACCAAGAGCATGTGCAAGGAACTGTCTCTTCAGGACCTCATGGAAGTCAGTGCTGAAGTTGAATCTTGATTTGAGACTAAAGGAGCTAGTCACAGTATTGGAATATTACAGCCCTGGACCTTCAGCTTCATCAGCTAACCCAGCAGATCCAGCTTTCAACACAAGCTCTGTCAGAAACT
>JAYMFT010292926.1:0-23854 GCA_038088735.1 Panulirus argus | reverse complement strand
ATATATATATATATATATATATATATATATATGCTGGCAGACAAGACGATATAAAAAGCCCCCTATGGAATGGAAATGGGATAATACACGTACCCCGTATCCTGAACCAGAAGGATATGGGATCTTGGCTCAGGGTACAGAGAGGGGTGGGGGGTGGAGGGAGGGAGTGTGAGGGATGCCTGGCTCCAGCCGGCTACCCACATCAGGGAAGAATGTGGCTTGATTGGAAGGTCGTCATAAAGCCTTTGCGCACGACGGCACGACCCTTAGGTATAGTGGCCCTGCCTCTGAATGGACCTTTAAAGATCGTACCGTCGTGCTCAAGGGTCGTACCGTTGTGCTTAAAGGTCGTAACTCTATGGTCAAGGGTCGTACCGTCGTGCTAAGTTGATTAAAGAGTGCGTATACACAGCGGATAAGTGGTGGATGGTAGAGACGGAACATCCATATGTATAGCACAATTATGGAATTTAGATTATGGTTTGGTTGAGCGTATAGCAGACCTGGAGACTGTATGGTACTGCTGCGTTATGGTGAGTATAGCACAGGTAACGAGGGCATAGCACGGCTGAGCCGAGGAACGTAGAGGTATGTATGAAGTGCATAGCACGCGAGTACTAAGTTGTGTATACCAGAGGCTAACGATTTGTATAGCGCGGTTGAAGTAAGGTGTGTATAGCAGATATCAGGAGTGTATAGCATGGTTGAACTTGGGAGTGTATAGCAGAGATGAAGACTGTATAGCAAGGTTGAAACGGGGATTGTATGGCAGAGCCGAGTGTACGTCTGAGTCAAGAGTGCACAACACAGGTCTGTGCAACAGCCACTCTGGCAAGTGACTGGCAGAGTCTCGTGTCCGTCATGCTGGTCGACTAGCGCCAGAACCTGGACCCCGAAGTTCCATTACTATTTCTTACTAAAAAAAAAAAAAGAGAGAAAACACCTCTTGAATGTAGCCCAGACCTCCAGTATTAACACGAGTATTAGAGGGGGACAGACAGGCACACTTTGTAAGTGAGCATTAGTAAGTCACCGAGTTGGCGACCACGCCCACACAATTAACGCTATCAGCGTGACTGACCCGGCTGGCTCAAGAAAACTCGTGTTGCGACCACATGCATCGGTTCAGCAATCAGGCAGTGAGCCAGTCAGCAAGTCCACTGGCTATGACACAACCGAGGTGCCATCTTCGCTTGTAATCGTCCTTCATGTGACTCTGGGCTTGTCTTCCTCACCAAACGCCCCTGGGGCTTCATCTCATCAGCAGCAGCCATGTGAGTCTGCCTCCTTCTCCTGCTGACATGGGTCGAATGTGGCCCTGTTGTCTCCAGTCTCCTGCAGAGGCAACCGTAAATCGACCATGCAGCCTCCCTACTGTATCATAACTCAGCCATGTCAACAAACTCCTTCCCTGCTGGACTACGGAACTAGGGAACGCCTCCTCCCTCCTGTTGCAGCACTGCTACGGGACAGACGGCAACGTCCTTACGTCTACTCCATAACCCCGGCTGCCCCACCTCCGAGACCAGGCAACAACGTCTCACGTCTCCCGAAGGAGGAGGACGACTCCTGCCGTGCCACGCATCAAGACAAGTCAGCCGTCTCACCTACACCACCGTCACCAGCTCGCCCTGAGCCGCACCCAGTAAAGCTCTCTGTCGTTCCCTTCCTCTCAGTTCATCACCGCTACAGAGAAGCTAGACCAATAAAGAAAACCCCCGCTAAACAGAGACATTACCACCGTATCAACACATGTTACAGACAGACATTACAGAATGCGTTTTGTCTCCTTGCCATACCGATTAGTCGGGCGCCATCGTGTCCACTCCATTGTCCGTCCGTCCGCGCGTCTGTCCGGCGTGTCCGCTTTAAACCCTTTCTGTTAAATTCATGGCCAGCGGGGAGGACACTCCTGCTGCGGCCGAGATATTTGTCTTTTTATAAGGTTTTTGATTTTCTTTCCGCTGGATATATCCGCTTTATTCTTTTTTCCAGACTAAGACTGGAATATATAAAGGCACTTAAGATACAGCGTTTAATATCCTAAATTAAATATCGTAGTCAGTTCTGTGCTAAATTCCTCTAATACATCATATAATTCTATTGTTTTTTGATAAAGGATTCTATAATCTCGCCTCGCACGTCTTTCAAATTCTCCGTTTTCTCTGCTGGATATATTTTCTCTCTGGACTTGATAACTCGTTTTCTGTGCCTGGCAGACAACAACAGGGGAGTCGCACTGAGAATTCTTTCCCTTTTTCTCCACTCCTGAGAGAGAGCACCGGTGGTCTTAGGCAATATTCCAAAGTTGTTCTTGGTGTTTTTAATATCTTATAATTTCTTCTGGATCTGATTTTAAGTCATACGGAGCGGCACAACGGTACGACCCTTGAGGACGATAGTACGACCCTTGAGTATGACGGTACGACCCTTGAGCACGACCCTACGACCCTTGAGCGTGACGGTACGACCCTTCAGCACGACGGTACTATCCTTGGGCACAACGGTATGACCTTTCAGTATAATGAATAGTCTGGCATTAGACCTGACCCTTAGAGAGAGAAGGAGAGAGAGAGAGAGAGAGAGAGAGAGAGAGAGAGAGAGAGAGAGAGAGAGAGAGAGAGTCCTTCCTGACCACATGATGTGAACCTACCACCATCGTATCAAGCCCAGAAACAGGATACATTCCACAGGATTCCAAGGGAGTGACGGGCAGTATCCTAGAGGGACATTTATGGCTATTTGACCCCCCTTTGGCTTCCCCTAGACCAACGTGTATAGTCCAGCTAGATCCCCGCTGGAGAGGAGAGGCGGTCAGAGATGACGCTAGGTGACAGAATCACTATATCTCTCTCCTCGTCTCCTTCCGAGGACGCTGATTGGTCAGGACACTGGCGTACGAATCTTATGGAAGGCAATGTGTGTGTGTGCTCAGGCCACCACCGGGATACGTACGTAATAGGAGGAGTTTTTTACGTTTGTTTGAGGAAAACGATGGAAACGTTTACACCAAGGTTCACCCACACTAGTTAGGTTGAACGGGTTGTGATGTATATGGTGAGACGTGCAGCACCAAACAGCCAGGTAGACCGAGACCGCCTCACTGGGGAAACTTTCGTCGCAGACTGGGTCACGGGGTTAGAAGACTGCCCTGTGCACACGCGGTTCATAAGCAGTTCATTTTTGTCCAGCCTGACTGGTTGACCTAAACCTGGGTTGCTTTAGGGGTCCATATCCACGTCTTCTCCCAAAAATATGACCTTTATTATCAATTTAGTGTAACCCTCTCTTGCCAGCCAATCTGGCCCTTTCGAATCCCCCTCCCAGACGTCAAGTATTCAGCATGGCGTAGAACGAACTTCATCCCATATTCTAAATTTTTTTTAACCAAATTTCTTCTCACATTTTGTTGTCACACGGTTTCGCGGTGTCCTCGAGGGCCCAGGACACACCAGCCTAGGAATATAGTCCTGAGGACATGCTTTTCACTCACCCTGGCTCACTGAATAGGAACAGAACATATACAAGATCGCAAGACCTGATGGTCTGTGACCAGGTTATCTGCTGGAGGACAGTAATACTGTACATGGCAGTACATGGGAAGGACAGGTAACACAAAACCTGATCGTCTATGACCAGGTTATCCGTTGCCATAACCCCATCTGTCGTAGAGACAAGGAGAGCAAAGCAAAAGGCATCCACACACCTCGTCAAGGATCTATCTGTCTCTGCTGCTGTGGGCTCCAGCAAGGCGACTTCCCAGTCCCACCGTTGATGGTGAAGATGGCGTCAGTCACGACAGTTATGCCAGATATAATAAAACCGAGATATTTTTCAATCAGCTTCTTTAAACCCGAGTGTTTCAAAGCACTTTCAGCTCATCTAGGCCCAATCACGCGCGCACACTTACTATTGGTTAACTGGTCTATCAACTGACTGTCTGGCGCATTTGAGCTCAGTTGACGTCAGTAGTCGTGATGTCACAATGTACATCCATTTGCATTCCGTACAATAAAGTAATGCCTTGAAACGCGTTGTAACGCCCTATATAAGAAAAAATTCTGTATTTCTTTGAGCTGTATTTCCCCACGCAGTAGTTAATTCACAATGGATTCTCGGTGTCCTTTTTTTCATACTTCATGTCACACTGATTACCATGTTCTTAATGCCATTGTCAGTATGACACACATAATGATGAAGCGTTCATATTAAGGTTACCCTTATTGTCATACTGATATATCACACTGCCGATATCATACTGTCTGTGACATATTGTTTGTACAAGTGTATTGCATTACGTGAAGGGAAATTTAATATTTCACTTTACTGTCATTATCAAGCGGTTGCTATGCTATGTTAATTTCACATTATTAACTTCACACGCCACATGTATAGATTAACGTATCGACAGTTCCTTAAGCATGACGGTACGATCCTTGGGCATGACGGTACGTTTCATGAACACGATATTACGACCCTTGAACAGGATAATGCAATCTTTGAATACAATAGTGGGACCCTCAGCTAAGATGGTACGACTATTGGATGTTTAAGGGGCTTATTATCGTGTTCAAGGGTCGTACCATCGTGTTCAAGGGGCGTAGTATTGTGTTTATTGGTCGTACCATCGTGTTCAAAGGTCGTAGTATCGTGTTCAGTGGTCGTACCATCGTGTTCAAGGGTCGTAGTTTCGTGTTCAATGGTCGTATTATCGTGTTCAAAGGTCTTAGTATCGTGTTCAAGGGTCGTACCATCGTGTCAAGGGTCGTAACGTCTAATTTCCAGCATCACATCCGCAAACATATCCCAATTTTTTTTTATATACACCTATTTTAGAACCTATTACTGTAATATCCAATTACTCTCATTCATTTCATTACGTTTATATACTTACTACTGTATTCAGATCCTTTTACGGTAATTCTCAATTAATCTTTTTTTTTACAAGTATATATACCCATTTCAGAGCCTATTACTATAATATTCAAATTTCATTCATTTTATACACCTCTTTCAGAACCTATTACTGTAATATCCAATTAATTTCATATCTTTCAACCAGTTTATACACCTATTTCAAATCCTATTACTGTAATACCCAATTAACCTTTATGTATTTCATGGAACACCAGAGTTCGTCTCGTTGCTTCTTTGTCAGTAATCCATGAATTGCTTTTTCTTTCTTTTCCAGTCTCTTCTTGCCCGTTGCCATACTCTGAGTTCGCTGCGTATTTCCCACCCAGTTCCTTGTCTCTCATTCCTCCTCTCAGATCCAAGAGACGTGACCACTGGGTAGACGTCGGTTTTAAGTCTAGTAAAGGCTTTTGTCCCTATGGCCTGGTCTGCCTTGTCTCTGCACTCGTGTGTGTCTTGTGCTAACTGGAATGTAAACACGTGAAGTCAAGTAAGCCTGGAAATCCAGGCTTTGCTTCAGCCTTCCATGGTAGTTATGAAATGGTCTTTTGGCAGTACGAGAATGTGTTGTTTCATGTCTCCTGTGTGTGTGTCTGTGTAAGGGGTCATATTTTATATCCTTCCATGATGAAAGCGGGATCCGGTTGTATCAGCTTTGCAATTGCGTTGATGATATTAAGCTCAAATTGCAAGCAACATAGTGGCCCCAGAGAACAGCTGAAGGCCATGTTGACTGGGATGATGTATATATATACATGGCCCATAAATTCCTCCACTGACAGGCCACATAGATGACAGTTTGACCGTCTTGATTACACGTCGGAAAAGAGACGGTCCAGTCCTTCCGTACCACGGAAGACACTGTCCTCGTCAGCACGACTATACGTTCCTTGAGCACGATGGTACGACTCTTGAGCACGGGTCGGGTCCAAAGGCCATGCCATCATACCCAAGGGTCGTACCGTCGTGCTCAAGAGTCGCACCTTTGTGCTCAAGGGTCGTACCGTCGTGCTCAAAGGCTGTACCTTCGTGCTCAAGGGTCGGAAGAGGACAAGAACTTCATACAAACGAAACTGACCCATAATTCCTTCAGTTAAACTGCCGTAAACTGGTAGCGCCCTTTATCCACCTTATGTTCTAAGCCAGACCTTAAATCAAAGTAATGAAAGATATCTGAAAGATATCTGCAAGATTGCAGATACACACATGAAATATCTACCCAGCAATTGGATAATAAGGATCGTAAATAAGGTATATAATCTTCCAAACTAGAATTCGTATCAGGAATTTTTTCTTCCGAAATTGACACTAATGAGGCCAAAGACGACATCTTATGACCTTCAAATATATTTTCCTCGTCTGTTGTAATTTCTCGCAATCACGGCTTCGTGTTATTGATGCTGGTGTTTTTTTTTTTTTAAAGAAAAATGTTGAACAACACGAACGTGAGTTATTGGCTGATGAGTGAGGTAGTTGCAGGACTGTCATCGTCTCCTCCCACAGCGATGCCATGACCTGCTTCTCTATGATTCGTGATGACCTGGAGCGATCTGTGATGACCTGTAATGATCGGGGGTGATTTCTGATGACCTGGGTTGACCAGTGATGTTTTGGGGTGACCTGTGATGATTTGGGGTGATCTCCGATGCCCTGCAATGATCTAGAGTGACCTGTGATGACCTGTGATAATCTGGGGTGGTCTGTTATGATCCTGGGGTGATCTGTGAAGACCTGTAATTTTCTGGGATGACATGTGATAATCTGAGACGATCTGTGATGACTTGTGATGATCTATGATAACTTGCGATGACTTCTTATGACTAGTGATGACCTCTGGTGATCCCTGATGACCCGTGTGACCTATGATAACCTAGGATTACTCATATGTCATGAATTATGATTACCTTTAATAACCTTGAGCGACCTTTTGATAACTCATAACGACATTTGAAGACCGTGAGATGAAATGTGATTATTACGTCTGATGACCCCAGGATGACCATGTGTAGAATGAAACGTAATTAGCCGACCTCATTATCCCAAGAGATGTGATTACTGAACCACGTGTGTGCATATGTAATGTGTGGATTATTGTCAGTGAGTTATCACTGAGGATGAAATTGACACATTGATTGATAGCGAGAAAGAGAGAGAGAGAAAAAAAAGAGAGACGACAGGTTTGAAAACTTGGTACCTCTTGAACATGTCAGCACGGCACCTTGAACACGACTGTACGACTCTTGGGCACGACGGTACGACCCTTACGGTACGGTGATGGCCTTGTTAGCGGCCCCATGACCAGACCCTTAAGGGTCAGGTAAAGGCCAGCAAGGCCAAGGGTCGTATCGTCGTACTTAAGGGTCATAAAGTCGTACTCAAGGGTCGTGAAGTTGGGTACTCAAGGGTCGTACCATCAATCGCCGCACCGTCGTACTCAAGGGTCGCACTCAAGAGATTGTGTTTAGCTTACAGAAGAAAAACATATCAGAAAACGGGAAGTTCCAATCACCCAGTAAGGTATTATTACGTAAATTAGGAACGAATGTTCATTGTGATGAGGAAAATGTGATCACGTTTGACAACAGTCCTGCAGGTTCTGGCTCAGGCTGTAGTGGACTGGGACACAGAAGTGAGATTTCGTGGAAATGTACCAAAAATGTTTCAGGTTCCGATGGTTCTTGTACTGAACGCCTCTCTCTCTCTCTTTGTCTCTCTCTCTCTCTCTCTCTCTCTCCTCGCGTGCCGCCAATAACGCGAGATTGAAGCGCCCCATCCAGGGGCGCCATCTATCGACACACACAGGTAAGGACGGTGAGGGTGGTCACCTACCTACCAGTATCCACAAGACGCTGCTCCCGAGACAAACTTCAGTTTTATCCACATTCCGCATTTTCCTTCTGGACGTAGAGACTGATAATCGATGTTCGTGATAATCTACAATCCTTTGTTACCTACAGTTGTGTCATGAAGAGCGTGATTTGAACGAAATGATAATAATAATAATAATAATAATAATAATAATAATAATAATAAAAATAATGATAATTATAATAATAATAATGATAACATGATAATGATAATAATAATAATAATAATAATAATAATAATAATAATAATAATAACAATAATGACTTAATAGGTGTTCTATCAGTTTGTAATAGTTTTGGTTATTATTCATGAATTTATAATATGTCTTGTGGTTTGCTTTCACGATAATTGTATGATCCATAACTAATGGTGTACCTGCTCTTGTGGCTAACCTGTTCTATAATGTTGTTACAAACTCCTTCATACAGTCAAGCTTCGAAAAGTTGCCTCTCTATGTTTCTCAAGCACCATGTGGATCCAGAAATTCCCGGTCATAATCTTCAATTTTATCTAGCATCCCTCATTAACTCATTAACTGAATTTTTCTCTCAGCCAATTCATTGTTCCAATCTGCACTGTGTGGTAATGGCGTTTTAATTATTTTCACCGAGTGTATTTGGTCCGGTCCGTGAAAACTCTTAGCACGATCGTTGTATGTTATCGTAAACCCCATTTCTGGTTTTCATTTCCCTCTTTTTTTTTTCCATTGTGTATTCTTTCCAAGATTCATGACGACCTGTTTGGATCCGACATCCATGTGCGTATTTTATATGTCTCCTGTGTTCGGGTCCTGTTTTGTTGAGCTTGGATACCATTTTACTTCATTCGCGTCGTTTATTATGTTTGGATTCTGCTTTATGATGTTCAGTTCCAGAATTCAATTTTTTTGTTTTGGTAGCCTTTTTTAGGTTGAATTTTCAGATCGTTTGAACACTCTTTTCATGCGCTTGTATCCTACTCTATTGTGTTTAAACTATTTTCAGGATGGGATCCTGTTTTATCATTGTGTTTGCATCCTGTTTTGGATCCTATTTTATCGTTAAAGAATACTTTTGTTGACTAGATCCGGTTTTCACGTGTTTGAAATCTTTTATATCGTGTATTGATCCTGTTTTAAAGTGTTCGATAATATCTTCTTTTACTGGGTTTGGATCCCATTTGCAAGTGATTAGATCCACGTCTCGTCGCAGGAGAGATGGGCTTCCTCTTGACCGTGTTATATGGGGCAGGATGAGCCCCGGGATGACCTATTATCTTCAATCAATGGTCGATAACCTTATTACAGTCTCCTCTTCTCCTTTCTCTTCTTCTTCTTCTTCTTCATTTACATATTATTATTTATTGTTATTATTGTTATTATTATTATTATTATTAGTGGTAGTAGTAGTAGTATCATTATCATTATTGTTATTAGTTATCATTATTGTAGTTGTTATCATTATTGTATCATTATCTCTTCGTCTTCATCATCTTCTGATGAAACCAACAGATGATATCACGACATTTGTTGACAGAGTGATCATATTTTGAATTGCAGTTATAAAACAGAACTATTGGTACAAAATAAAAAAAAAAACATTATCAAACTACATCCTTGGTTCCTGTACCAGATGCAAAACAAGGTCGAATCTCTCATGATTTTAGAGCAATTACTGTAGGTCTTCTCTTTGAATCATAGAAACTCACATAACACGGATAAACACATACCTCAATCGTGATTATCTCGGATGTCAGAAGATATATAAAGGTTATGAGGAAAACACTGTTGCAAAGATTAACCTGAGCTCTTTAGGTGGTTGTAGATCTGACTCTTAGATGTGGAAAGGGTATGGGAGGAGAGGAGGAGGAGAACTCAACGGGTTTACTGTTCGAGGGGAGAAGGAGGTATCATAACGGTAAATCGTCGTGTGGTTAGTCTCCACACGGAAACAGTGGGAAGCAGCAGCCGGTCTCATGTGGCTGGGACACACGCAGAGAGCTCACGAGAACAGTGGCATGATCATCAGTGAAATATTATGTATATATAATTTACGTATCCAGAATGAAGTGGCATAATCGGCAACGAAGTATTATCCACATAATTTACGTTTGCAAAGTGAAGAAGTCATAGACACGCAGGATTGACTGAGCAAGTGTGTGTGTGTGTGTGTGTGCGTCGTCAGAAGGCTCTGGTTCAGCACCACGGAATCATCTGCCCTCGTTACTCCCCCAGAGCGAACGGCACTGGTACATCTGTCATAATTACCTCATTGAAAAAAAAAAAAGCAAGGCTTGTAATTCACTCCACGTCAAGCATGGAAGTTGATGACTCCTTCATTACGATCGGTCGACTCTTGTATAAGACAGTGCGACCTTTGAGCACGACGGTACGACCCTCGAGTACGACGGTGCGACCCTTGAGCACGACGGTACGACCCTCGAGTACGACGGTACAACCCTTGAGTACGACGGTACGACCCTTGAACACGACGGTGCGACCCTTGAGCACGACGGTGCGACCCTTGAGCACGACGGTACGAACCTCGAGTACGACGGTACAACCCTTGAGTACGACGGTACGACCCTTGAACACGACGGTGCGACCCTTGAGTACGACGGTACGACCCTTGAACACGACGGTGCGACCCTTAAGCACGACGGTACGACTCTCGAGTACGACGGTGCGACCCTTGAGCACGACAGCGCGCTCCTTGAGCACGACGGTTTGACCCTTTAACTTGACCCTGAATGGCATGGTTAAATCATGTACCCGGGCCCACCAGGGGTTAGTAGTATGACACACATTCTTACCTGTAGAGGAGGTCGGCGGGTGTGGTAAGGGTTGCTGCAGTGAGAGGTACCTCTACTAGGATGGTACCCCCTGGTACTGAGTAGGTAAAGAGTTATTACCCACAAGACACACACACACACACACACACACTTGAGCTTCACACCTTGACAGCAGTGTCAACACAGAGCCTGGGGTTCTCTTTCTCACAGTACAGCCACAGAGCCTGGTTCTCTATCCCACAGCACAGCTTGATTCTCCACCTCACCACACAGCTTGACAGGAAAAAAAAAGCACAGTCGTGCACCTGCTGCAGAGCGCCACAGGGGCGGCGGTTCTCCACTTCCGAGCAGAGGACCTCGTGGAGAGGCGTTCCTGCTGGAGGCCCAGGTCATACTGCCTGGGGCAGGGAAGGAGGGAGGGATTCCGTGAGGATCCGGGCAGGGAGGGGGCCGGGAGACCTGGCAGGGCGGGCGGGTGCAGGGGAAGGGCAGGCAGGCAGGTAGGCAGGGGACTGAGGAAAATGGTTTGATGGAAGAAGAAAACGATAAGAGAGAAGAAAGCGGGAAAGAACTGGTGAAAATAGAGAAAATGGGGGAAGGGAGGATTGATGAAACAGGAATGAGAGAACATGGAGGAGGGGTGGGAGGAATATTATGATAATGAAGACTCAGGCAGTAATGGTAAGGTCTACAAGACTAAAACTGGAAGATCAAACATCGATTGACTGGATTTATTCCAGAGAAGGTATGGGGAGGTGGCTGGCTGGCTGGACCGACCGCCTCTGCTCCACACCCCACACCAGGGGAGCTAAGTTAATTTCGTCTCTCCCCATGACTTTAATCCTCGTCTACATTATACATACCTGTATACTCGTATATGAGACTTCATGGCATACATGCTGCACGATCCTCTGTGTGTGTTTGTGTTTGTGTGTGTGTGTGCTACATCGATCTGTCCCATTTCTCCTCTCCTTTATATAGGTTGCCTCCCAGATCAGACACCGTCCACGTATATAGCCATGATATAAATATATGGGTAATACACACGTACACACACACACACACACACACACACACACACACACACAGTTTATGGGAAGGGCCCTACGAGTTCAAAACTTCCAACTCCTTCAGTACAAATAGGTAACATAACACACACATACACACACAGTTCCTTCTGCCTTTATTCTGTGTTCTCTCTCTCTCTCTCTCTCTCTCTCTCTCTCTCTCTCTCTCTCGTATTACACTATAATTTATACCTCGTCCCTGTGTAGTTTTGTCTGTGGTCTGTCTTTATTTGCCTTTCCTCTGGCATTGCTTTCCTTCCTTAACCACAGCCACGCAGCCCCGACTCCTGTTGTCTTTTCCTCCTTCCGTTACAGCTGTCTGGTGGGTTCTAAGTATGTCTCTTGTTCCTGTATAGTCCTTCGCTCTTGTAGAACACCCTCGCACTCCGGTGCTTTGCCTCTTTCATGTAGAGACTTCAAATTCCTCCATAACGTCTGCAGCCTATATCCTGCAGGAGGAGGAAGCGTGTCTGTGGTCTCCTCCTGGGAGAGTGGCATCTCTCCAAGCCATCAGAGGCTCGGCTGTGATGGAACGTGTCGATAGTCGAGGTACCACAGGAGGAGGGACTCTCCCTACCATCCTCTGAGCCGACTATAAATACACCCGAGAAGCGCCACCGCCTCGTCCTGCTCCTGTCAAGAGGTCACGTCGTCTCTGTTCGTATTTCTTAAGATTTTCCTTTGTACTGTGTGGTATCTTTTCCCCTAATGTGGCTCAATGTTAGCCTTATATCAGTATCGTCGACTCCTGGGCCAATGTCACTGTAAACGTAATAACGCCTTTATCATAGAGGGAAGCTCTTGGTCGTATGCAAAGAAATTCAGAAACTAGAATCAAAATTTATGATGGCTCCAGTCATCTAAATGATACTTTCAACGTCAATATGGAGTTCGCCCTTTGCTTCGATGGGTCGTCTGTGTGGGTCAGGTGCGTATGTTGAATATGTCATCCGCGTATTGGACATACCACCAGTCAAGTGGACAAGTCATGTGTGTGTGTGAGTGTCTTGGACGAGTTGCTAGTATGGCTGAGGGAACACGGGAATTGCAGCACTTGTTTCCAGCATCGTGCGTGCTGACGTGGTATGTTAATGCTGACAGGAAGATCGTGTCTGACACGCCTGAACGGTTTTCCGAACTGGAGACATTGTAGAACTTCCCCTGACGTTCTACGGTAAGTACTGGTGGTGTAGTGACACAAAGTCCATCTCCGAAAATCCCCTCTTGCCCGTATAGTCGTAGTTCCATATATAGTCTACCTAGATGGCGTCAAGCACAATGGCACTTAAAACTGTTGTCATCGATAGGTATACATAGTGAAGAGCTCTTAACCTAGGGTAACTAGTTTCTAAACCAACAAACTACATCACAACATCCTTCCCCAGCAGAAATACGTAACCAGCAAAACCTTCCTCACACTTCAGTGAACCCTACACCATACAACTGTACTCTGAATAACTCTCTTCTGTTGCCTCATAACTAAAAAAAGAAAAAAGTACAGTTCATCTCGTCATACTAAGTGGTCGTGACGTGACCTCTGGGTTGGGTGTAAAATTTTGTGTTATGGAAATATTGGGTGGCGTGCAGCTGCCACGGACACCGACCTCAGACACCGATTCACCAGCTGAATGACTCAAATGACTACCGGCAGCTGATGATGGTCTGGTGTTTGCCCTTTTCTTTTAGCGGCCGCTGTACAGAATCCTCTCCCTCCTGCAGCTGCACCACAGTAGCCTATCCCTCCTGCAGCTGCACCACAGTAGCCCATCCCTCCT
Organism: Panulirus argus; assembly: GCA_038088735.1. Lineage (NCBI taxonomy): Eukaryota > Metazoa > Arthropoda > Malacostraca > Decapoda > Palinuridae > Panulirus > Panulirus argus. The sequence continues at coordinate 10,461 of JAYMFT010292926.1, read as the reverse complement.
GCAGCTGCACCACAATATAGCCTGTCCCTCCAGCAGCTACACCACAGTATAACCTATCCCTCCTGCAGCTGCACCACAGTAGCCTATCCCTCCTGCAACTGCACCACAGTAGCCTATCCCTCCTCCAGCTGCACCACTATTTTATCCCTTCTGCAGTTGCACCACAGTATCCTCTCCCTCCTGCAGCTGCACCACACTAGCCTATCCCTCCTCCAGCTGCACCACAGCATCCTATCCCTCCTCCAGCTGCTCCCAGTATCCTGTCCTTCCTGTAGCTGCACTACAGTATCCTATCCCTCCCGCAGTTGCACCAAAGAAACTATCCTCCTGCAGCTCCACCACAGTATCCTCTTCCTCCTCCAGCTGCACTACAGTATCCTCTCCCTCCTCCAGCTGCACCACAGTAGCCTATCCTTCCTGCAGCTGTGCCACAGTATCCTCTCCTGCAGCTGCACCATAATATCCTCTCCCTCCTGCAGCTGCACCACAGTAGCCTATCCTCATGCAGCTGCACCACAGTGCCCTATTTTCCTGCAGCTGCACCACAGTGCCCTATTTTCCTGCAGCTGCACCACAGTATCCTATCCCTCCTGCAGCTGCACCATAGCATCCTATCCCTCCTGCAGCTGCACCACAGTATTCTCTCCCTCCTGCACCTTCATTTTTTTTTTCCATTCAAACTCAAACTAGTCCCTCAACACTGCTGAACCTTGCTTTTATTCACATTTATTCTCAACTTTCCCATTTCAGACACACTTCCAAACTCAGTCACCAACTTCTGCAGTTTCACATTGCATCATCAGCAAACAATAACTAATTCACTTTCCACGCCCCTACAGACTGCATACTCGCCCCTCCCTAACCACCCCATTCATAAAGAAATTAAACAACCATGGTGACATCAAACACCCTTGTCACAGACCCACCTTCACTTGGAACCATTCACTCTCCTTTCTTCCAACTCATACACATGCCTTACACCCTTTATTACAACTTCTCACTGCTTCCAGCAGCTTTCCTCCCACGTCTTATATTCTTAAGACTTTCCACAAAGCACCTCTATCAACCCTATCATATGCTTTCTCCACATCCATAAATGTCATATACAAACGTATCCATTTCTCTTAAGTATTTCTCACACACATTGTTCAGATGAAACACCTAATCCACATAGCCTCTACCACTTCTAAAATCACTCTGCTGTTTCCCAAGTTTGATGCTTTGTATATGCCTTCATTTTCTTTGTCACTACCCTCCCACACAACTTACCAAATACACTCAAGAAACTTATGCCTCCATAGTTTGAACACCCACCTTTTTCCTCCCTGCCTTTTTACAATGGTGCTATGCATGCATTCCACCAATCGTCAGGTACCTCATGATGATTCAAACATAAATTGAAAATCCTAACCAGCCAATCAACACTATAATCAACCCTTTATCAATAAATGCAGCTGCAATACCATCCAGTCCAGCTGTCTTGCCACAATTCATCTTACACAAGGCTTTCACCGCCTTTTTTCTCTTTACCTGTCCACTCTCCATGACTGTCACTTCAGATACAACCCCAACCCAAACACTCTATATCTGCCACCCAGTAATCGCAGTCTATAGTCCTTCAAAATACTCACTCCACCTCCTTCTCAGTTCAACACTACCTGTTACCACTTTCCCTTTTGCCCCCTTCCTCGATGTTCTTATTTGTTCTCATGTTTTTCGAATCATTAACCTCTTTCCAAAACATTTCCCTAAAGTTTACTGATATTCACTCTCCCCAACTCTCATTTGCCCTCTTATTTAACCCCTTCACCCTCCTCTTGACCTTCTACCACATTCTCTTATACAAACACCTATCGTTTGCACTCCTTCCCTATAAGCACCACCCAAACACCTTCCTTTTCTTTTTCATTTGTAACTTAACTTGATCCCGCTAATTCTAATCTGCCCATCTCCCACCTTTCACATGCCTTATGCATCTCTTGCACATGCCAGCACTGTATCTCTAAATACTTCCTATCTCCTCACTCACTCCCATTGCATCATCTACTCTCACCTTTTGCCATTTTAAACTCAAGCTCTTCAGGTCATTTTTCTAGGCTCATTTACTTTTATCACTCTCTTCTTACCAATATTGTTTCCTCTTTTCCAAAACCTCTACAGATCTTCAGCCTTGACTACATAAGATAGTGATCAGACATCCCACCAGCTGCTCCTCTCAGCACATTTGCATCCAAAAATCTCTCTTCTACACACCTATCAATTAATATGTAACAATAATGCCTGCTGACTATTTTTCCTACTCACATACGTATACTTTTGTACGTTCCTCTCTTTAAACCAGGCATTCCCAGTCACCAGACCTTTTTCAGCACACCAATCCACAAGCTGCTCACTATTTATATTCATGATAGTGAATACCCCATGCCCCCCAATTATAACCTCAACTCCCACATCACTCACCTTCGCATTCAAATCTCCCATCACTAATACCCAATCTCCTGCATCAAAATTGTTGATGCACTCACTCAGCTGCTCACAAAACATTTGTCTTTCATGAACTTCCTTTTCATGGCCTGGTGCATAGGCACTAATGATTACCTATCTCATTTCAAAAGACAGGTCTTTCACTTTCTCAAAAATCATAAATGCTTTCCCTGTTTTTTTTTCGCGTTTCTTAATTCTATTTTTCAATTAGGGCCCGGCCTTGATGTAGATTTTTATCCATGACTGGAGCCTTCAACATGAAAAAGAAAATCCACTTTCATTTTTACTCACATCAGTCTAGAATTCACTGCCTCACACTATCTTACACACTCCCCCAGCTCCTGCTTCAAGAGTAGTGTTATTCCTTCCTTAGCTCTTGTCCTCTTACCAACCCCTGATTTTACTCTTAAGGTATTTCCAAACCATTCTTTCCTTTCACCCTTGAGCTTTGTTTTACTCAGAGACAGAACATCCAGATTTCTTTCCTCAAACATACTTCCTGTCTGTCCTCTCTTCTCATCTTGATTACATTCACACATTTATACAACTCAGTCTGAACCTTTGAGGAGAATGAGCACTCCCCGCCTGGCTCTTTCTTTTGTTCCACCTTGTGGAAGTTGAAATACAAGAAGAGGAGAGTTTCAAGAGTTTCAAGTTTCAAGTTTTTTTCAAGAGGGGGTGGGCCCTTTTCTCTCTCTCTCTCTCTCTCTCTCTCCCCTGCTCCTGCTCCTTTTAGACACCTACAATACATAGGGAGTATGAAGATAGAATATTTTCTCTCCTACGCCTAGTCTATATACATTATTTTGGCCACTGTTCTAGAAAGCTGCTGCATAAAGTACCTGTCACTAAGGCTTGGACCAGTAGTATACACCTGGTTATTCCTTCCCATCATTTCTGTGTGGGGAACAGCCATACAAGGATTGACCATTTTGGTATCTCATTTTCTTCAACAGCAAAGCTTTGAAATTCTCAACCTTTTTTCATTTTTTCCTCATTCCTATAACATTTCTATCTTTAAAAGTTAAATCTACAAACATATGAAGAGCTTTGATGATTTCTCTTTTCTTTCTATGATGCTTTTCTTTTATCTGGGATAGCAATGATTGGAGCATGGTTTTGCTCATGCTATGTTGCTTACTATTAAGACAATTCATATTATCACTTAATCTGTATCTTTCTATGGTTCTGAGAGTAGTGTGTTCTGTTGTTTGGGGTTTCAGTGAGTTGATTTCGGATATGATGTGGAACCAACACGGAGAGGAATATTGTACTCTGTCATTATCATTGTCATTATAACCCCAGGTCCCCTTTTGCCTGTGCTACTTCCAATAGCAGGGAGCTGAAAGATGATTAATGTTCCTCTAAATGGTTTACAATTTTCTCCCAAAAGATGGTTTCCATAAATTTCCCAACTGTAGACATTAAGCTAATTGGACAACAATTTCCAGTCAATCATTTGTTACCTATTTTGAATATCAGTGTTATATTGTCAAACTTCTATCCCTTTGGAACATTTCCTATAGCAAGTGACCTATTGGAAAGAGCAGTCAAGAGTTTAATTATCTCATTTTCTGTCTTTCATTGTTCCCGTATAAAACTTAACAGGGCCTACCATTTTGTTTACTTTTATTCCATTTATTACTGAGAGTATATCTTTAACATTTATGTCAATTTGTTGCAGAAAGCTCTCCTCACTTGACAGTGAAACTGGATCTACAATATGCAAAAAACAATAATGAATAGTAATAATAATTTTTTTTACAAAAGAAGAAAAGAGAAGGGGGCCAAGTGAGGATTTTCCTCTAAGGCTCAGTCCTCTGTTCTTGACACTACAAAGATTATTAGAAGAAGGGAAGATGAAAACAGGAAGAGTTCCAAAGCTTGCAGAGGGAAGGAGTAAGCATCATAAGAATCAATTCTTGAGGCTGGTTTCCTTACAGAAGCTACGGAAAACAGCAACTGACCATGAGTTATTTGTTCATACTTTAGTGGGAAGGACACATAAGATCAGTAACCAAAATAATATCTGTAAAATATGAAGAGGGCATCAAGATCATGAAGGACTTAGAAGTATGGTTGGAGAGAGGTGACACTTGGAGAATTAATGAGACAAAAAGCTTTTGATTCCCCTTTGGCTAATTAAAAGGCTGAGGCAGAGCCATCCCAAATATATAAGCAGTTCCCCATTCCTTGATAAAGAAGATCCCTGTATGGATGTTCCAAACACATTAATGTTATTCTAGGGATGAATTACAGTGCTTTGAAAATGAACAGAGGGACATGAGTGGCATTTAGAAACTTACAGACAACAAATTTGTTTCAAATACTATTTTTGATTTAACCAGGTTTCTGTTGCCTATTCCAAGATATTTCATTTGTCCAAATCAAGAGAAGAGACATATTCAGTATGAGAACAAGAACAAGTATAAGAGTGAGGAAAGCAATACTTAGGAAAGAGAGAAAACAGGAGACCTGATGGTCTGTGATGAGGTTATTTGGTGGACAGTACATGGGAAGGACAGATAAAAAATTTGATGGTCCACAGTGAGGTTATATGCTAAATCAAGGCCAGACAATTTAGATGGTAACAGAAATGGGATAATAGGGCAGATGGCACCTTCCTACCCACCTTAGGCTCAAGTGCCAGGAAGAAAAAGATGAGAAAAACACCATATTGCATAAAGGGAGGGGATCCCATCCTACCATGGAAATATTATAGGAAAGTGTGGATGGGAAAAAGATTTTCTGCCAGTTTGACAATCACTGCTCAGGAATTGGATTCTGAAAAAGGAAGAGAGTAAAAACATAAAAGAAGAAAGTAGAAGATTAAGGGTAACTGATAAGCAGAATTATTAATTGATGATAGATATAAATGAAGTATTTGCCTAGACTTAATTTGATTAAGATATCAATGGTCCTTGCATTTACAGCACCTGAAGGTAGTTATTCTAATATTCAAGTTCTCCACAAGTTAAAACACATTTGCCCACATTGCTATTACGTGTCCTTATCATGTTCATTTTATTGTTTCTGGTCATTGTATGTTTGTCTTCAGCAAAAATCATTTCATATGTTTGGTTGCTAAAATTGCTTAGTATCTTGAAGGACTCTGTTAGATCTTCTTGGAGTCTGAGCTCCTTGAGAAAGAGTAATTTTGGGTCTTTGAGTCTTTCCTTTTAAGACTTAGTTTTGAGTTAAGGGATGAGTCTTTCCTTTTAAGACTTAGTTTTGAGTTAAGGGATTAGTTGGTTGCCCTTCTTTAGATATGTATTTATCTTTAAATAGTTGGAATAAAAGGGAAAAGTCACTCTATCAGAAACTATTGCAATGAACCGACGAGACAGGAAGCAAAGTGTTAGAGCGGAGAGAAGCAATGATCTGAGAATAGAAGTTTCGAAAGCAAAGACTTATGTTGTGCCCGGTCAAATGTTTTGGAGATGTCAAGGGCTACAAAGAAAGATTCATCAAAATTCATGATGAAAGAGTAACAGACATGAGCCACATATGAGAGATCACCAGTAAGCTTTGCACTTTATATTTGTGATCAGAAAGAAGAGAATGGGATTCTAAATGTTTGAGAAATGAGATATAGGGATAGTTTGAAAGGCTTTAGAGGCATCAGAAGTGAGAGAACTGGGTTAGAACAGTCTCCTTCCTTAGGCATAGGCTGTACCAGAGCATGCTTTCATGAAAATGAAAAAGTCTGGGTTTTAAGTAACAGACAAAAAGTGCAAGCATGTGTCAGTGCTACCTCAGAGACAAGATTCAAACTAGTATGCCTTCTAGGCCACACATCTTGTCCACTTGATGCTGGGAAAGTATTCAGAAAACCTGGCATAGGGAAGATATAGGAGATGGCATAGATTCAGGGAGAGGTGATGGGGGATGAGGACTGGACACAGCATCATCCAAGAAGAAACAAAGGTGATTAAAGTATCGAAAAGAGCAGCTTTATCATCTGGAGAGTTAGCTATAGATTGATCAGGTTAGAAGACTGGAGGAAAGGTCAAATTACAAAAGTTAATGGAGATGCTTTTGGTTACAGGCCTGATAGATTTATCAGTGAAAAAAAAAGTCAGATTGGCACACTTTCTGTTTATGAAGGTGTGCCTGATTTTACTAAGAACATCTTTGCAATAGTTTCAAGCAGAAATGAAAGCAGATTGGGATGCAGGGAAGGGAAGAGTTTCATGGTCCGACGCTCTCTATTTCTAATGTAAATGGCATCAAAGCAAGAATGATCAAAATATGACAGAGGGGAGAATGACCTAGTAGAAGAAGGGATAGATAGCCTACTCTACAACAGAACAGCTGCATCCATCTCAGCCAGCAATGCAGTGCCAGACCCACGGAAAGTTAGTGACTGCTATACTCTACTAAAGTGCCAGTGTTGGCACCTCAAGGGAGGGATAGAGTATGGGCATGCCCAGTTAGAAGTGATGGAGATAGAATTATAGTAGGAGAGAGGAGAACCCTAAGGGGAACAGAAATAGTGTACATACAAATGGGAAGGTTCAGAGACGAAAAAAAAATAGATTGAGTGTATTGGAAGAGTGGTCATGAGGGTTGGCAACTAATGTTGGGTGTTTTTAATTATTTGTTCCAGATTTCTAAGCAGGGAAAAATAAAGGGCCCGAACTCCACCAGGATCATCCTAAGTAGACCCTAACCAATCCTTGCGGTGTACATTGAAATCTCCTGCATAGAGGCTTTCAGCACATGGCTGTGAAAAGAGCAATGCTACATGAAAGGAGGTCAGATAGTTAAAGAGTGGTACATGGTTGTAGGAATTACAAGAGGTATTCAAAAAGTAAAAGCAAAGACACAAAGCATAAAGAATTTTTGACCCAGATGGCTTCAAAGGTGGGACACAAGATCTATGAGGTAAGCAATAGATGTTCTTGTTCTATAGTAAACATAAACACCACCCTTTGAGCAAATAATGTGTCTTGGACTTGAAGTGAAGAATTTGTCTGGTCAGGTCTAAGACTGGCATTATTTGCACCTCCTTACAGATAATGATTACAATTAGTTCTCCTTAAGTCATCTTAATGCTTTCCCAACCTTACAACACTAATCTCTATCTCTTCCATATCACAAATAGCCTCAAAAAGAGCCATTAGTCTGTAACTGTCTGTATTCCTTTGTATTTTGAATTCTTTGTATTGCTTACTTTCTTGAGAAACTTACTGCAATCCCATCCATTCTCATCTCTGCCACATTTCATCTTAAGCAAGGACTTTGCTACCTTCACTATGCAATTCTTCAGAAATTTTCCTCCCCACTAAACATAAAGAAAAAATCTATCTTTTTTTAATAGGGAAAATACCCTACAAAAAAAGGAATATATTTTTCTCTGTGTTGATGTGAGAGAGTGTTGTGTGGACAGGGAAGGGCCTGAGATAGCAGCATGGATGCTCCTTATCTATAAATGATAATTTTGGATTTCACAGGCATTATTTCATTCTGTTTACAAAAATAATAGGTTTTATTCAAAGTGTAATTTCATTATGCACAAATGTAATTTTCATGTACCAGTGATTTCATGTTATAATTGTCTTTTACATTGACATTTAAATGTTTACATTTTTTCACTAACTTTCTCTACAAGAATAAATGAACAAATAACTTTTCACTTGAATTATTAATGCTAATACCATGGAAACTGTTTCATTCTTCCTACAATAACCACAGTTGTGAGTGCATATATGTGGCAACACACCCACATACCAAATAAGCACACCCTTTATTGTGCTGTAGATGACTGAAATGTATTTTTTTTTTCAGCTGTGACAGTAAACTACCAGTAACATTATTGGGTGATTGGTAAAGGCAAACATCAACTGTGACTCTGTGATGGTGGAGGCCAATAAAAATCATATGACACATGAATCTGTAGCTTCACAAAACATCATATGACTTGAGGAGCATTGAAAGGATTAAGGTAGCTGATTGGTCACTCAGGCTATTCCACGTCAGTATGGCTCACGATGAGATGTATGAAGACTGGCAGCCTGCATTTGTACTTGTAATGCTCTTATATAAAGTCAGCAGGGAAAAAATTTTCAGATTTCAAAAGTAAGTCACTTGAGTATACCTAGTAAATAGCAGAATAATCTGTGCAACTTAACTGTGGATGGTAGGCTCTGGTTTCCACATATTATAGATAACAATTGGGGAGTGGAGGTGTGTCAATGAGGCCACTGTTCATTTGTTCATGATGCTACCTTACTTAGGCAGCAAAAGCATTTGTGTATGAGTAATAATGGAGGCAACAGTAAGTGGAGCTCATGGGATTGTGACAACAGGCATAAAACATGTGAAGAGATAAAGTATTTTGAAGAATTGATGTGTTAAATGATTGGGTGATGAATGTGGTGTATCTGGGACAAGGTGGAATGCAGAATGAGAATCCTGGCAAACAGTTTGGTGAAAAGAAAGGAGGCAATGAGAGTCTTGTGCACATATAATGAAGTGTGGCTAAGAGACAGGAATGGCTGGAACTGCAGTGGAATTTCTCTTGAAAGGAGAGAATAGTGTTGTTGAGTATTTGGTCAGGCTATTCAACATTTGTATGGCCCAAGGTGAGATATCTGAAGACTGGCAAAATGCAAGTACAAAAGCAAGGGGAAAAAAGCAAATGCTTGAATTACAGAGGTATAAGTCTGAGCTTACTAGGTTAGGTGTATGACAGAGTGGTGATGGGGAGGTTGGTGATATGCAAAGACTGTCAGACTGGAGAGTTGCAGTGTGAATGAGGTGTTTCCTTTGAAGAATTCATGCACAAAACACTTGAAAAGAGTGAATTGAATGTGGCCTTTTAATGAGCCTGGAAAAAGTACGATAGGGTTGACAGAGAGGCCTTGTGGAAGGTTCTGTGACTATTTAGGGGAAACAGAAAGTTACTAAATGCAGAGAGTTTTTATCAGTAGGGTAAGACTTATGTATGATTAGGAATGAAAAAGGGAGAGTGATTCACTGTAATTACCAATTTGTACTTTGCAGGAAGGGAGTTCTCCATTAATTGGGCCACATTTGTTGAATTTTCTTTACTATTGTACTTTTTAAACTTTTGTATGCTACAAACATTCACAGATAATATAAGAGCAATTTTTTAAATCTTTTCATACGTTTCTTCCTTAGTTTCAAGTTACAGTATCTGTTTGTTCTATTATTGTATCTTTTGAAAAATTTTTCATTGTTGACTTCATCAAAGAAGTCACCCCCTGCACTTCTCTCTTCCATTACAGGAAAATTTAAGTCCTCCAACCTTTCCTTGGAATTCAGCTCTCTTACTTCTTACCATTTTTGTTGCCTTCCTCTAGACATTTTGTTTGTTCTTTATGCTTCTATAAGTGTGGTGACCAAACTTGAGAAGTAAATTCCAGTTCTGACCTAAAATATGAAGTCAACAGCTTGCTGAATATTTCTTAATCCAAATACATGAATGCTGTTTTGATATTTGTTGACAGATAGTTTGTCTCCTTTACTATTTTCCTTGGTAGGACTCTGGCTCTAGGATAGGGATATTGTCTACTCTCAAGTCTCCCTCACACAAAGATTCATGCACCTTATTTCGTGCAAGGTAATATTCATTGTGAGGCCTCCTTTCACAGTACCCTATCCTCATTATAGTGCATCATTGGAGTTCAATCTTGTCGAAAAATATCCTACTCCAAAGGAGTCCATCCTTTCTATGCTACTGATTGTTGTGCAGCCTTGAAGCTCAAGAGACCCCTGTAAGAGGAGTCCTGGGGTTATGTAATAAGGAAATAATTATTACATTGCATTTGCTCAAGTTGAATTACATTAACAATGCATCATACCAACTTTGGATTTGTCTATGTTTCCTTGCAGCTCATTGCAATCTTCCTCACATTTATCTCCCTCGTGACTTTCTTTTTTTTTTTTTTTTTATGTTGAAGGCTCCAGTCACGGACAAAAGTCCACATCAAGGCCGGGCCCTAATTGAAA
>JAYMFT010292925.1:0-39871 GCA_038088735.1 Panulirus argus | reverse complement strand
CTTTGTCAAACTTTCCTCACTCATTCGTTCCATATGTCCAAACCATTTCAACACACCCTCTTCTGCTCTCTCAACCATACGCTTTTTATTACCATACATCTCACTTTCCCTTTCATTACTCACTCGATCACATATTGTCCTCAGACAACCATTTACAACACATCCACCCTCCTCCGTACAACGTTATCCATAACCCATGCCTTACAAACATATGATATTGTTGGAACTACTTTTCCTTCAAACATACCAATTTTTGCTCTCCAAGATAACGTTCTCCCTTTCCACACATTCTTCATCACTCCCAGAACCTTCGTCCCCTCCCCCACTCTGTGACTTACTTCCGCTTCTATGGTTCCATTTGTTGTCAAGTCCACTCCCAGATATCCAAAACGCTTCACTTACTCCAATTTTTCTCCATTCAAACTTATATCCCAACTGACCTACCCCTCTACCATGCTAAATCTAATAACCTTGGTCTTAATCACATTTACACTCAACTTTCTCCTTTCACAATTTTTTCCAAATTCAATCACTAACTTTTGCACTTTCTCACTCGAATCAACCACCAGCGCTGTATCACTGGCGAACAACAATTCACTCCCTTCCCAGGACCTCTCATCTCCAACAGATTGCATACTTGTCCTTCTCTCCAAAACTCTTGCATTTGCCTCCCCAACCAACCCATCCATAATCATTTTAAACGACCATGGGGACATCACACACACCCCTGCCGCACACCGACTTTCACTGGGAACCAATCACTTTCCTCTCTTCCCTCTCATACATATGCCTTACACCCTTCATAAAAAAAATTTCACTACTTCTAGCAGCTTACCTCCCACACCATATATTTTTAGGACCTTCCACAACCCTATCATATGCCTTCTTCAGATCTATAAATGAGTATTTCTCACATATATTCTTCAAAGTAATTACCTGATCCACACATCCTCTACCTTTTCTAAAACCACACTGCTCCTCCCCAATCTGATGCTCTCTCTCTACATGCCTTCACCTTCTCAATCAATACCCTTCCATATGATTTTCCAGGAATACTCTACAAACTTATGCCTCTGTAGCTTGAACACTCACCTTTATCCCCTTTGCTTTTGTACAATGGCACTATACATGCATTCCGCTTCTTTCCCTACACGTCGAAGCTTTGGAACTCTCTTCCTTCTCATGTCTTTCCCAATAACTATGACCTGGCTTATTTCAAGAGACATGTTTTTCACTTTCTCTAAGATTCGTAAATACTTACCCTGTCTGTTTTTCCCCCTTTGTTAAGTCTCTATATTTCATTTAGGCCTCGGCCTTGATGTGGACTTTTGTTCGTGACTGGAGCCTTCAACTTAAAAAAAAAATCATAGCTCTCAATAGGCAGGTGTGCCATACATGGTTCTTATTGGCCAGGTGTGCAAAACAGTGCTGTCATTGGCCAGGTGTGCCAGACATAGCTCTCACTGGCTAGGTATGCCAAACATGGCCCTTAATGGCCAGGTTTGCCAGACATAGGTCTTACTGGCCAAGAGTGCCAGGCAAGGCTCTTACTGGCCAAGTGTGCCATATATGGCTCCTACTGGTCTGGTGTGCCAGACATGGCTATCACTCGTCAGGTGTGCCAGACATGGCTCTCACTGACCAAGTGTGAATGACATGTCACTCACTGGCCAGGTGTGAAGGACATACCTGTCACTGGCCACGTGTGCCAAAAATTGGTCTCACTGGCCAGGTGTGCTAAACATGCCTCTTATGGCCAGGTGTGAAAGATAATGGCTCTCATTGGTCATCTGTGCCAGACATTGCTCTTATTGGCCAGATGTGCCAGACATGGGTCTTTCTGGCCACGTGTGCCAGACATGGATCTTACTGGCCATGCGTGTCAGACATGGCTCCTACTGGCCATAAATGCCAGACATGGCTCTTATTGGAGAGGTGTGCCAGACATAGTTCTTACTGGCCAGGTGTGCTAAACATGCCTCTTTATGGCCAGGTGTGAAAGATAGTGGCTCTTATTGGCCAGGTGTGCGACACTTCTCTCTTGTTGTCCTAGTGTGCGAGACATTACCTTATTGGCCAGGTATGCCAAACATGGATCTTACTGGCCAGGTGTGCCATACATGGCTCTCACTGGGCAGGTGTCCCACACATGGCTGTCACTGGCCAGATGTAAAAGACACGGCTCTCACTGGTCACGTGTATCAGAAATTGATCTCGTTGAACAGGAATGCCAAACATGGCCCTCAGTGGCAAGCTATGCCAAATATGGGTTATCCTGGCCAGGTGTGCTACACATGGGTCTTGATGGCCAGGTGTGTTTCACATGGGTCTTGATGGCCAGGTGTGTTTCACATGGGTCTTGATGGCCAGGTGTGCCAGACATGGTTCTCACTGGCCAGGTGTGAAAGATTTGGATCTCTCTTGCTACGTGTGCCAGAAACTGACCTTACTGGCCAGTTGTGCCACATATGGCCCTCACTCGCCAGGTGTGTCTGACATAGCTCTCACTTGCTAGGTTTGTCACACATGTCCTTCACTAGCCTGATATGCCACACATGGCTCTCGCTGGCCAGGTGTGCCAGACATGGCTCCTACTAGTCAGATGTACCAGACAGGGCTTTTACTGGCTACGTGTGCCAGACGTGTCTCTTACTTGTCAGGTGTGCCAGATTTGTTTCTCATTAGCCAGGTGTATCAGACATGGCTTTCATTGGCCAAGTGTGCCAGACATGGCATTCATTGGCCAAGTGTGCCAAACATGGCTTTCATTGGCCAAGTGTGCCAGACATGGCTTTCACTAGCCAGGTATGCCAGGCATGGCTCTCGGTAGCCAGGCGTGTTAACCATGGTTCTAACTGGCCTGTTGGGCTAGACATGGCTTTTACTGGCCAAGTGTGCCACACATGGCTCTTACTGGACAGGTGTGAAAGTTATTGGCTCCTTTTAGTCATATGTGCCTGACTTATCTCTTAGTGGCAAGGTGTGCTAAGGTTGACTCTCACTGGCCAGGTGTGCCAGACATGGATCTTACTGGTCAGGTGTGCCAGACATGACTCTTACAGGCTAAGTGTGCCAGACTTGGCTCTTACTGGCCAGGTTTCCTAAACATTTCCCTTGCTGGCCAGATGAGCGATATAGGTCTTCCTGGCCATATGTGCCAGACATGGGTCTTACTGGCCAGGTGTGCCAGACATGGCTCTTACTGGCCAGGTTTCCTAAACACTTCCCTTGCTGGCCAGATGTGCGATATGGGTCTTCCTGGCCATATGTGCCAGACATGGGTCTTACTGGCCAGGTGTGCCAGACATGGCTCTTACTGGCCAGTTTTACCAGACATGGTTCTTACTGGTCAGGTGTGACAAACATGTGTCTCACTGGCAACGTATGCCACATATGGATCTTACTGGCCAGACGTGCCATATATGGCTCTCACTGACCAGGTGTGAAAGACATGGCACTCGCTGGCCAGGTGTGAAAGACATAGCTGTCACTGGCCACGTGAGCCAAATATTGGTCTCACTGACCAGATGTGCCAGACTTGGCCCTCACTGTCCAGGTGTGCCAAATATGGCTCTCACTGGCCATCTTTGCCAAGCATTGCTCTTACTGGCCAGATGTGCCAGACATGGGTCTTTCTGGCCACATGTGCCAGACATGGATCTTACTGGCCAGGTGTGCCAGACATAGCTCCTTCTGGCCATATGTGACAGCCATGGCTCTTATTGGACAGGTGTGCCAAACATGGCTCTTACTGGCCAGGTGTGCTAAACATGCCTCTTATGGCCAGGTGTGAAAGATAATGGCTCTTACTGGCTAGGTGTGCGACACTTCTTTCTTATTGGAATAGTGTGCGAAACATGCCTCTTACTGGCCAGTTATGCCAAACATGGCTCTTACTGGCCATGTGTGCCAGACATGGCTCCCTCTGGGCAGGTGTGCCACAAATGGCGCTCACTGGCCACGTGTGCCAGAAATTGATTTCGTTGGACAGGAATGCCAAACATGGCCCTCAGTAGCAATGTGTGCCAAATATGGGTCATTCTGGCCACGTGTACTACACACGGGTCTTAATGGCCAGGTGTGCCAGACATGGTTCTCACTGGCCAGGTGTGAAAAAACTTGGCTCTCTCTTGCTACGTGTGCCACAAATTGACCTCACTGGCCAGGTGTGCCACACATGGCCCTCACTCGTCAGGTGTGCCAGACATGGCTCTCACTGGCTAGGTTTGTCACACATGTCCTTCACTAGCCTGGTATGCCACACATGGCTTTCGCTGGCCAAATGTGCCAGACATGGCTATTACTAGCCAGGTGTACCAGACAGGTCTCTTACTGGCTACGTGTGCCAGACATGTCTCTTACTTGTCAGGTGTGCCAGATTTGGTTCTCATTAGTCAGGTGTGCCAGACATTGCTCTCATTAGCCAAGTGTGCCAGACATGGCTTTCACTAGCCAGGTATGCCAGGCATGGCTCTCGGTAGCCAGGTGTGCCAACCATGGCTCTTACTGGCCAGTTGGGCTAGACATGGCTTTTACTAGCCAGGTGTGAAAGTTATTGGCTCTTTTGGGTCATATGTGCCTGACTTATCTCTTAGTGGCAAGGTGTGCTAAACCTGACTCTCACTGGCCAGGTGTGCCAGACGGATCTTATTGGCCAGGTATGCCAGACATGACTCTTACTGGCCAAATGTCCCAGACATTGGTCTTACTGGCCAGGATTCTCAAACATTTTCCTTACTGGCCAGTTGTGCGATATTGGTCTTCCTGGCCACGTGTGCTAGACATGGGTCTTACTGGCCAGGTTTGCCAGACATGCCTCTTACTAGCCAGGTTTGTCAGACATGGCTCTTAATGGCCAGATGTGTCAAACATGGCTCTCACTCGAAACGTGTGCCACATATGGATCTTACTAGCCAGGTGTGTCATATATGGCGTTTACTGGCCTTGTGTGCCAGATATGGCTCTCACTGGCCAGGTGTGCCAGACATGGTTCTTATTGGCTAGGTGTGAAAGACATGGGTCTCACTGACCAGGTGTAAAAGATATGGCTGTCACTGGCCATATGTGTCTCGCTAACCATGTTGCCAAATACTTCTTCAATGGCCAGGTGTGCCAAATATGGCTTTCATTTGCCAGGAGTGCCAGACATTGCTCTCACTGGCCAGGTTTGCCAGACATGGGTCTTCCTGGCCAGGTAAGCCAGACATGGGTCTTACTGGCCAGGTATACCAGACATGGCTCTCGCTGGCAAAGTGTGCCAGATATGGCTCTTACTAGCCAGGTGTGCCAGACATGGCTCTTACTGGCCACACGTGCCAAACATGGATCTTACAGGCCAGGTGTATCAGACATTGCTCTTTATGGCCAGGTGTGAAAGATGATGGCTCTTACTAGCCAGTCATATCTCTTACTAGCAAGGTGAGCCAAAAATATCTGTTACTGGCCAGGTGTGCCAGACATGGATTTTATTGGCCAAGTGTGCCAGACATGGCCCTTTATGGCCAAATGTGAAAGGTAATGGCTCTTACTGGCCAGTTGTCCTAGTCATGTCTGTTACTGGCCAGGTGTGCCAAACATGGCTCTTACTGGCAAGGTGTGCCAAATATGACTCTCACTGGCCACGTGTGCCACACATGGATTTTACTGGCCAGGTGAGCCATATATGGCTCTTACTGGCCTGTTGTGTCAGACATGCCTCTCGCTGGCAAGGTGTGCCAGATATGGCTCTTACTGGCATGGTGTGCCAGACATGGCTCTTGCTGGCCAAGTGTGCCAGATATGGCTCTTACAGGCAAGGTGTGGCAGACATGGCTCTTTATAGCCAGGTGTGAAAGATAATGGCTCTTACTAGCCAGTTGTGCTAGTCATGTCTGTTACTGGCCAGGTGTGCCAAACATGGCTCTTACTGGCCTGTTGTGCCAGACATGGCTCTCACTGGCTAGGTGTGCCAGATATGGCTCTCACAGGCCAGGTGTGACAGACATGGCTGTCACCTGCCACGTGTGCCAGAAGTTAGTCTCACTGGCCATGTGTCCCAAATACGGCCCTTATTGGCAATTTCTCTTACTGGCAATGTGTGCAAGACATGGCTCTAACTGACCTTGTGTGCCAGACATGGTTCTTACTGGCCGGGTGTGCCAGACATGGCTCTTTATGGCCGGGTGTGAAAGATAACGGCTCTTACTGGCCAGTTGTCCTAGTCATGTCTCTTACTGGCCAGCATGCTGGATGGGCATGCTGTGGATGCCGAGCCCTCCCTCCGATGCCTACGAAATATCATCTGCTCAACTGGGTTTGCCATGACGGTGCGGCGCAGGGACGCGTAGAGGGCCAACAGTGTGTCCATACAACACCATGATCACTTTCTTCACAGTCGCTACAAGTATCGCAGACGCGGGTTAATGGTGCGGACACATAATGTAGTTAGAGCTCGGCTCAGGATGGGGTATCGTCCTTTATGGCAGGTCTCCCAAACTCTAGATATGCCACAGCACGCCTCCTGTAAACTATGCAGCCGTCCTAATGCTAACACTCTTGACCACTATTGTCCACAGTGCCCCACAGTAAGAGATGTTTTACCACGAGGTCAGAACTTAATTCAGACCTGCACGTTCTTGCTTAATGATGACAACCTTGATGTTATTCTTACTAGTAATCCTCACTTTGGTGGCCATTAATTTTATTGTTTGCTGAGTTGGGAAGCACCGCGAGGGGTGGGGTCTTTGCTCGGCGGCGCTTCTCTTCTGCTCTCTCAGGTTTTTCAGCGGGGGCGGGACGTAGTTAGGTGGGGGCTCCGTCCTCTTGTGGTGTTTCTCGGCTCACTCTGTCCAGTTTTGTTACCATCCATATTGATTTAAGAAAAAAAAAGTGACATGCTGCCGCGGGGTCACACAGTCACTCTACACAATATGTCAACATCTCTTAATAAACAAAAACTTAGATCTGGTTTTTATTCGCCACCCGCACTTTGGCGGGTGTTAGATCTGGGTGTCGTGCACCAGCACACTTTAAGCGCCCTGCGCGGCACAAATGCATTTTAGATTCTATCATTATGTACCACTCTGTAATTGTATTGGTATGACGCCCTAGGGTGTAATAAATTGATTAATTTATATCTAACTGGCCAGTTGTATCAAACATGGCTCTTACTGGCCAAGTGTGCCAGACATGGACCTTATTTGCCAGGTGTGCCAGAAATGGCTCTCATTGGCCAGGTGTCAAAGATTTGGCTCTCACTGGCCACGTGTTAGAGAAATTATTCTCTCTAACCTCTGTGTTGTCTCTATTCTTGACCCCCACATAAGGTCTCTGAAAACCTGCCTGTCATCCCCATATTGTCACTCCCTAAGCAAGGACCCTCTGGGGTACCGGGCCCACTAGGGCTCATCCCGGAAGGTCATCCCCAGCAACCAACACCCCCGGGGCGTCACCACCTGCCCATCACCACCACGGGAGCGTCACGCGGGGCTTACAGCGTCATCATCAATACACGAGGAAGGAAGACCAGTAGTGGTGGTGGCGGTCATATGGTCCGTTATAGTCTGCACAACAGCTCTGTGACCCAGCAAGCCGTTACTCTACGGTCCTCGACTAGGTTTCTGTGATAAACTGTTTCTCTAAAGATCCACCAATGATTAGATTTCCGCCTTGAGAGAGAGAGAAGTTGGGTGGTAATTATAAGTTGCTCAACCTTGCTCTGGATGGCCACCTGGTCTTGCTGGTTGTGGGCCACAGCACTGTGACCACGTATGGTGGTCTGTCTGTGGCAGAAGTCCAGCTGGTTTTGCTCAATGTTTCGGTAACAACCTGTGGCGGCCAGTAGCACGGCAACCACGTATAGTGGGTAGTCTGTAGCACGGCGACCACATGTGGTGAGTGGTCTGTAGCACGGCAACCACGTATGGTGGATAGTCTGTAGCAAGGCGACCACATATAGTGGGATGTCTGTAGCTCTGCGCAAATGTGTGGTGGGTGGTGTGTATCACGGCGCCAGTGTGTGGTGGGTGGTCTGTAGCACGGCAACCATGTATGGTGGGTGTTCTGTAGCACGGCGACAGCATGTGGTGGGAGGTCTGTAGCACGGTGCCAATGTGTTTTGGGTGGTCTGTAGCACGACGGCCACAAGTGGTGGGTGGTCTGTAGAACGGCAACCACGTATGTTGGGTGGTCTGAAGCACGGCGAACATGTATGGCGGTTGGTCTGTAGCACGGCAACCACTTATGGTGGATGGTCTGTAGCACGGCGACCACATGTGGTGGGAGGTCAGTAGCTCTGCGCAGATGTATGGTGGGTGGTGTGTAGCACGGCGACCACATGTGGTGAGCAGTGTGTAGCATGACGAAAATGTGTGGTAGGTGATCTGTAGCACGGCGCAAATGTTTGGTGGCTAATCTGTAGTACGGAGACAATGTATGATGGGTGGTCTGTAAAACGGCGACCACATTTGGTGGGTGGTCTGCAGGACGACGCCAATGTTTGGTAGGTGGTCTGAAGCACGACGACCAAATGTGATAATTGGTCTGTAGCACGGCAACCACTTATGGTGGGTGGTCTGTAGCACGGAAACCATGTATGGTGAGTGGTCTGTAGCACGGCGACCATGTATGGTGGGTGTTCTGTAGCACGGCGACCACATGTGGTGGGAGGTCTGAAGCACGGCGCAAAATGTGTGGTGGGTGGTCTGTGGCACGGCAACCACATGTGATGGGTGGTCTGTTTTACGACGCCAATGTTTGATGGGTGGTCTATAACACGACGACCACATGTGGTGGGTGGTTTGTAGCATGGCGACCACATATGGTGGGTGGCCTATAGAACAGCAACCACGAATGGCGGGTGGTCTGTAGCACGGCGAACATGTATGGTGTTTGGTCTGAAGTACGGCAACCACTTATGGTGGGTGGTCTGTAGCACGGAGCAAATGTGTGGTGGGTGGTGTGTAGCACGGCGACCAAATGTGGTTGGTGGTCTGTAGCAAGACGCAAATGTTTGGTGGGTGATCTGTAGTACGGCGACAAAGTATGGCGAGTGGTCTCTAGTACGGCGACCACATGTGGCGGGAGGTTTGTAGCATGGCGTCAATGTGTGGTCTGTAGCACGGCGAACACATGTTGTGGATGATTTGTAGGAAGTTGACCGCTGTGGTGGATGGTCTGTATCATGGCGTCCACATGTGGTGGGTGGTCTGTAGCACGGTGACCATATGTGTGGTGGGTGATTTGTAGCACGGCAACAACGTATGGTGGGTGGTCTGTAGTACGGCGACCACATGTGGTGGGTGGTCTGTAGCACGGCGCCAATGTATGGTGGGTGGTCTGTAGCACGGCGCCCACATGTGGTGGGTGGCCTGTAACATGACGTCCACATGTAGTGGGTCGTCTTTAGCACTGCGCAAATGTGTGGTGGGTGGTCTGTAGCACGGTGACCATATGCGTGGAGGGTGAATTGTAGCACGCCAGCCACGTATGGTGGGTGGTCTGCAGCACGGCGACCACGATGGTAGGAGGTCTGTAGCACGGGGACCACGTATAGTGGGTGGTCTTTAGCAAGGCAACCACATATGATGGGTGGTCTGTAGCACGGCAACCACATTTGGTAGGAGGTCTTTAGCACGTCGCCAATGTGTGGTGGGTGGTCTGTAGCACGGCAACCACACGTGGTGGGAGGTCTGTAGCATGGCGCAAATGTGTGGTGGGTGGTGTGCAGCATGGCGACCACGTGTGGTGGGTGCTCTGTAGCATGGCAACAATGTGTGGTGGGTGGTCTGTAGCACGGCGCGAATGCTTGGTGGGTGTCTGTAGTACGGCGACAACGTATGATGGGTGGTCTGTAAAACGGCGACAACATGTGATGGGAGGCCTGTAGCACGACTATAATGTTTGGTGGATGGTCTGTAGCACGGCGAACATGTATGGTGTTTGGTCTGTAGTACGGCAACCACGTATGGTGGGTGGTCTGTAGCACGGCGACCACACATGGTGGGAGGTCTGTAGCACGGCGGAAATGTGTGGTGGGTGGTGTGTAGCAAGGCGACCATATGTGGTGGGTGGTCTGTAACACGGGGCAAATGTTTGGTGGATGATCTGTAGTACGGCGACAACGTATGGTGGGTGATCTCTAGTACGGTGAGCACATGTTGTGGGTGATCTGTAGCATGTTGACCATTGTGGTGGGTGGTCTGTAGCATGGCGCCCACGTGTGGTGGGTGGTCTGTAGCATGATGACTACATGTGGTGGGTGATCTGTAGCACGATGTCAATATGTGGTGGGTGGTCTGTAGCACGGTGACCATATGTGTGGTGGGTGATCTGTAGCACGGCAGCCACGTATGGTGGGTGGTCTGCAGCAAGACGACCACGATAGTGGGTGGTCTGTACTACAGCGACCAAATATAGTGGGAGGTCTGCAGCCCGGCAACCACGTATGATGGGTAGTCTGTAGCACGGCGAACACATGTGGTAGGAGGTCTGTAACAAGTCGCCAATGTGTGGTGGATGGTCTGCAGCACGGCGCAAATCTTTGTTGGGTGATCTGTAGTACAACGACCACGTATGGTGGGTGGTCTGTAGCACGTTGACCACATGCGGTGGGTGGTCAGTAGCACGGCACCAATGTGTGGTAGGTGGTCTATAGCACGGTGACCACATGTGTGGTGGGTGGTCAGTAGCATGGCGACCAAGTATAGTGGGTGGTCTGTAGCACGGCAACCACGTATGGTGGGTGGTCTGTAGTACGGCAAGCACATGTGGTTGGAGGTCTGTACCACAGCGCCAATGTGTGGTGTGAAAACTCTACCACAGCGCCAATGTTTGGTGGGTGGTCTGCAGCACAGTGACCACATGTGGTGGGTGTTCTTTAGCACGACTGCAATGATTTGTGGGTGGTCTGTACCATGGCACCCACGTCTAGTGGGTGGTCTGTAGCAAGGCGACCACATGTGAAGGGTGGTCTGTAGCACGGCGCCAATGTGTGGTTGGTGGTCCGTAACACTGTAACCATATGTGTGTTGGGTGGTCTGTAGCAAGGCAACCACGTATGGTGGGTGGTCTCTAGCAGGGCGATCACATGTTTTGGGAGGTCTCTAACATGGCGAACACGGTTGGTGGGTGGTATGTAGCACGGCACCTACGTATGGTGGGTGGTCTGCAGCACGGCTATCATGTATGAGGGGTGGTCTGTAGCATGGCAACCATGTATGGTGGGTGGTCTGTCGCAAGGCGACCACATGTGGTGGGTGGTCTGTAGCACAGTGACCACATATGTTGGGTGGTCTGTAGCACGGCGACCACATGTGGAGGGTGGTCTGTAGCACGGCGCTAATGTGTGGTGGGTGGTCTGTAGCATGGCAACCACGGGTGATGGGTGGTCTCTAGCACGGCAACCATATATATTGGGTTGTCTGCAGCACGGCGACGACTTATGGTGGGTGGCCTGCAGCACGGCGACCAAATGTGTTGGGGAGTCTGTAGCACGGCACTAATGTGTAGTGGGTGGTCTTTAGCACGGCGCCAATGTGTGGTGGATGGTCTGTAGCCTGGGGCCACTATTTGGTGGATGGTCTATGTGGTTTACTCACTGTGTTGAGTGATTGGTTCGTAGGTTCGAATAAAAGAAGTTCCTCACTGTGAAGACTATATTGGGATATACAGAGACTAGACGGGCTAGCGCGTGATCGTGCGCTATGATGCCCGGGGCTTGACTAATGTTTACATACATAAGCGTGATGTACTACAGAAATTGGGAGGCCAGATATATCTATACAGGACATACTAATACAGATGGTGCATGTTACATAAATGCGTCTCTGTCTGTCTTATATCACGTATCTACAGTCTATAGCACGGCTCCAATGTGTGGTGGGTGATCTGTAGCACGGCGAACGCATGTGGTGAGTGGTCTGTAACAAAGCGCCAATATGTGATGGGTAGTCTGTAGCATGGCGACCACATGTATTGGGTGGTTTGTAGCACGGCGACAACATGTGGTGTGTGGTCTGTAGAACGGCGCCAGTGTGTAGTGGGTGGTCTGTATCATGGCGCCAATGTGTAGTGGGTGGTCTGTAGCACAGCCATCGCATATGGTGAGTGGTCTGTAGCACGTCGGCAATGTTTGATGGGTGGTCTTTAGCACGGTGACCGCATGTGTTGAGTGGTCTGTAGCACAGGGCCAATGTGTGGTGGGTGGTGTGTAGCACGGCGCCAATGTGTGGTTGGTGGTCTGTAGCACGGTAACCACATGTGGTGGGTGGTCTGTAGCACGGCGACCACGTATGTTATGTGGTTTGTATCAAGGCGGCCAAGTGTGGTGGGTGGTGTGTAAAATGGCAACCACTTGATGGGTAGTCTATAGCACGGAAAACACGTATGGTGGGTGTTCTTTCGGCACAGAAACAACGTATGGTGGGTGGTTTGTAGCACGGCAACAACGTATGGTGGGTGGTCTGTAGGACGGCGACCACATGTGGTGGGTAGTCTGTCGCACGGCGCCAATGTGGTGGGTGGTCTGTAGAACGGCGAACGCATGTGGTGGTTGATCTGTAGCATGTTGACCACTGTGCTGGGTGGTCTTTAGCTCGGCGCCCACGTGTGGTGGGAGGTCTGTAGCATGGTGACCACTTGTGGTGTGTGATCTGTAAGACGATGTCAATGTGTCGTGGATGGTCTGTAGCACGGTGACCACATGAGTGGTGAGTGGTCTGTAACTCGGCAACCACGTATAGTGGGTGGTTTGCAGCACGGCGACCACGTATGGTGGGTGGTCTGTATCACGGAAACCACATGTAGCAGGAGGTCTGTAGCACAGCGACCACATATGGTGGGGGGTCTGTAGCACGTAGGTAATGTTTGATGGGTGGTCTTTAGCACGGTGACCGCATGTAGTGGGTCGTCTGTAGCACGGGACCAGTGTGTGGTGGGTGGTCTATTGCAAAGCGCTCACTCTGGTGGGTGATCTGTAGCACGGCTCCAATGTGTTGTGGGTGGTCTGTAGCACAGCAACCACATATGGTGGGTGGTCTGTAGCTCGGCGACCACGTGTTTTGGGTGGTCTGTAGTACGGCAACCACGTATGGTGGGTGGTCTGTAGCACGGTGACCATATGTAGTGGGTGGTCTATAGCATGGCACTAACGTGTTATGGGTGGTCTGTTGTACGGTGATCACATGTGTGGTGAGTGGTATGTGGCGGCGACAACATGTGGTGGGTGGTCTGTAGCGCGGCGACCACATGTGGTGGGAGGTCTGTACCACGGCGCCAATGTGTGGTGGGTGGTCTATAGCTCAGTGACCACATGTGGGGGGGTGGTCTGTAGCAAAACGGAAATGATTTTTGTGTGGTCTACACCCCGGCAACCAAGTATAGTGGTTGGTCAGTAGTATGGCGACCACATGTGATGGGTTGTCTGTAGCACGGCGCCAATATGTGGTGGGTGGTCTGTAGCATGGTGACCACTGGCGATGGGTGGTCTGTAGCATGGTAATCAAACATGGTGGGTTGTGTGCAGCACGGCGACGACGTATGGTGGGTGGTCTATAACACGGCAACCACGTATGGGTGGTGGTTTGTAGCAAGGCGACAACGTATGATGGGTGGTCTGTAGCACGGCAAGAAGGTATGTTGAGTGGTCTGCAGCATGGTGACCAAGTGTGTCGGAGGTCTGTAGCACGACGTTGATGTGTGGTGGCTGGTCTGTAGCACGACGCCAATGTTTGGTGGCTGGTCTGTAGCACGGCGACCACATGTGGTGGGTGGTCTGTAGCACGGAAACCACGTATGGTGGGTGGTCTTTAGCACGGTAATCACGCATGGTGAGTGGTCTTTAGCACGTCGACCACGTATGCTGGATGGTCTGTAAGCACGGAGACCACATGTGGTGTGAGTTCTGTAGCAGGAGGCCAATATGTGGTGGATGGTCTGTAGCATGGCGCCAATGTGTGGTGCGTGATCTGTAGTACGGCGATCATATATGGTGGGTGGTCTGTAGCCTGGGGCCAATGTGTGGTGGGTGGTCTCTAGCACGGCGCCAATGTGTAGTGGGTAATCTGTAGGACGGCGAAAACATGTGGTAGGTGGTTAGTAACACGGCGCCAATGTGTGATGGGTGGTCTGTAGCATGGCGATCACAGGTATTGGGTGGTTGTAGCACGGCGATCACAAGTGGTGGGTGGTCTGTAGCACGGCGCCAATGTGTGGTGGGTGGTCTGTAGCTCGACGACCACATGTGGTGTGTGGTCTGTAGCATGGGGCCAATGTCTGGTGGGTGGTCTGTGGCACGGCAACTACGTATAGTGGGTGTTCTTTAGCACGGTAACAACGTATGATGGGTGGTTTTTAGCACGGCACCCACGTAGGATGGGTGGTTTGTAGCAGGTCGACCACGTATGGTGGGTGGTCTATGGAACGGAGGCCAAAGTGTGGTGGGTGGTCTGTAGCACGGCGACCACATATTTTGGGAGATCGGTAGCACGGCGCCAGTAGCACGGCGCCAATGTGTGGTGGGTGGTCTGTAGCAAGGCGACCAACTATGGTGGGTGGTCTTTTGCATGTTGACCACTGTGGTGGGTGGTCTGTAGCACGGCGCCCACATATGGTGGGTGGTTTGTAGCACGGCGACCAAAAGTGTTGGGTGGTCTATCACAAGGCGCCAATGTGTGATGGGTGGTCTATAGCATGGCGACCACATGTATTGGATGGTGTTTAGCTTGGCAGCTACATGTGGTGGGTGGTCTGTAGCACGGCCGCCAATGTGTAGTGGGTTGTCTGTATCATGGAGCAAATGTGTAGTGGGTGGTCTATAGCACAGCGATCACTGTGTTAGGTGGTCTGTAGGACGGCGCCAATACGTGGTAGGTGGTCTGTAGCAGGCCGACAATGTGCGAGGGGTGGTCTGTAGCATAGGACCAGTGTGTGGTGGGTGGTCTCTAGCACGGCGACCGCTGTGGTGGGTGGTGCGTAGCTAGGCGCCAATGTGTGGTGGGTGGTCTATAGCACGGCAACTACGTATGGTGGGTGGTCTGTAGCATGGTAACTACTTTGATGGGTGGTCTGTAGCATGGCGACCACTGTGATGGGTGATCTGTAGCACGGCACCATTTTGTGGTGGGTGGTCTCTAGCACGGCGAACACTGTGTTGTTTGGTCTCTGGCACAGTGAAAACATGTGGTGGGTGGTCTTTAGAACGGCGACAACGTGTTGTGGTTGGACTGTAACACGCCGCCAATGTGTGATGGGTGGTCTGTAGCACGGCGACCACATATGGTGGGTGGTCTTTAATATGGCGACCTCTGTTGTGGGTGGTCTTTAGCACAGCGACCACATGTTGTGGATAGTCTGTAGCATGGCGACCACTGTTGTGGATGGTCTGTAGCATGGCAACCACGTACAGTGAATGGTCTGTGGCAAGGTGACCACATGTGGTGGAAGATCTGTTGCACGGCGCCAATGTGTGGTGGGTGGTCTATAGCACGGCAACCACATGTGGTGGGAGGTATGTAGCAGGACGCTAATGTGTAGTTTTTGGTCTGTAGCACGGCGACATGTGTGGTCTATAGGACGACGCAAATATTTGTTGGGTAGTCTGTAGCACGACTACCATATGTGGTGGGTGGTCTGTAGCACGGCGACCACGTATGATGTGTGGTGTGTAGAACGGCATCCACGCATGGTGGGTGGCTCTAGAACGGCGAACATGTCTGGTGGATGGTCTGTAGCACGGCAACCACCTATGGTGGGTGATCTGTAGCTTGGCATCCACATGTGGCGGAAGGTCTGCACCACGGCGCCAAAGTGAGGAGGGTGGTCTGTAGAACGGCCAACACATGTTGTGGGTGATATGTAGTATGGCGTCCACTGTGGTGGGTGGTCTCTAGCACGGCAACCACGTATGTTGGGTGGTCTGTAGCACGACAGCCACATATGGTGGATGGTCTGTAGCACGGTGACCACATTTGATGGGAGATCAATAGCACGGCGCTAATGTGTGGTGGGTGGTCTATAGCACAGCGAACACGTATGGTGGGTGGTCTGTAGCACGTGACCATATGTGGTGGGTGATCTGTAAAAAGGCATCAATGTGTGTTGTGTGGTCTGTGGCACAGTGACCACATGTGTGGCAGGTGGTTTGTAGCACGGCGACCACGTATGGTAGGTGGTCTGTAGCACGGCAACCACGTATGGTGGGTAATCTATAACACGGCGACCATATGTGGTGGGAGGTCTGTACTACGGCGCCAATATGTGGTGGGTGGTCTCTAGCACAGCGACCACATGTGATGGGTGGTCTGTAGCATGGCAAGCACGTATGGTGGTTGGTGTGTAGCACGGTGACCACGTATGCTGGATGGTCTATAGCAGGGCGACCACATGTGGTCGGTGTTTTATTGCACGGCGCCAATCTCTGGTGTGTGGTCTGTTGCACGGCGCCAATGTGTGATAGGTTGTCTGTAGCACAGCGACCACATGAGGTGGGTGGTCTGTAACAAGGCGCCAATGTGTGATGGGTGGTCTATAGTATGGCAACCACATGTATTGGATTGTTTTTAGCTCGGCGACCACATATGGTTGGTGTCTGTAGCACGGAGCCAATGTGTAGTGGGTGGTCTGTATCATGGCGCCAATGTGTAGTGAGTGGTCTATAGCACTGCGATCACAGTGTTGGGTGGTCTGTAGCACGGCGCCAGTGCGTGGTGGGTGGTCTGTAGCACGGCGACAGTCTGGTGCGTGGTCTGTAGCACAGGGCCAATGTGTGGTAGGTGGTCTCTAGCATGGCGACCACTGTGGTGGGTGGTGTGTAGCACGGCGCCAATGTGTGGTGGGTGGTCTGTAGTATGGTAACCACGTGTGGTGGGTGGTCTTTAGCATGGCGACCACTTTGGTGGGCGGTCTGTAGCACGGCGCCATTGTGTGGTGGGTGGTCTGTAGCACGGCGAACGCTGTGGTGTTTGGTCTTTGGCACGGTGAAAACATGTGGTGGGTGGTCTCTAGCACGGCGACCACATGTTGTGAGTAGACCGTAGCACGTCAACCTCGAAAGATGGGTGGACTCTAGCACGTCAGCCACGAATAGTGGGTAGACTGTAGCACGGCGCCAATGTGTGATGGGTGGTCTGTAGCATGACGACCACATGTGGTGGGTGGTTTGTAGCACGGCGACCACTGTTTTGGGTGGTTTCTAGCACGGCGACCACATGTGGTGGGTGGTCTGTAGCACGGCAACCACTGTTGTGGGTGGTCTGTAGTAGGGCGACCACGTATGGTGGGTGGTCTGTTGCACGACAACCAAGTATGGTGGATGGTCTGTAGCACGGCGAAAACATGTAGTGGGAGATGTGTAGCACTGCGCCAATGTGTGGTTGGTGGTGTGTAGCACGGCGACCGCATGTGATGGGTGGTCTATAGGACGACGCCAATGTTTGGTGGGTGATCTGTAGCACGACGACTATATATGGTGGGTGGTCTATAGCACGGCGACCACGTATGATGTGTGGTGTGTAGAACGGCATCCACGCATGGTGGGTGGTCTGTATAACGGCATCCACGCATGGTAGGTGGTCTGTAGAACGGCGAACATGTATGATGGGTGGTCTGTAACACAGCAACAACGTATGGTGGATGGTCTGTAGCACGGCGACCACATATGGTGGTAGGTCTATAGCACGGTGCCAGTGTGTGGTGGGTGGTATGTAGCACGGTGACCACATGTGGTGGGTGATCTCTAGCATGGCGGCAATGTGTGGTGGGTGGTCTGAAACATGGCGTAAATGTTTGGTGGGTGATCTGTAGTACGGCGACAACGAATGGTGGGTGGTCTGTAGCACGGCGCCAAAGTGAGGTGGGTGGTCTGTAGCACAGCGAACACGTTGTGGGTGACATATAGCATGGCGACCACTGTGGTGGGTGGTCTGTAGCACGGCGCCAAAGTGAGGTGGGTGGTTTGTAGCACAGTGAACACATGTTGTGGGTGACATATAGCATGGCGACCATTGTGGTGGGTGGTCTTTAGCACGACAACCACGTATGTAGGATGGTCTGTAACACAGCGACCACATTTGGTGGGAGATCTGTAGCACGGCGTCAATATGTGGTGGGTGGTCTATAGCACGGCGGCAACGTATGGTGGGTGGTCTGTAGCACGACGACCATGTATGCTGGGGGTTCTGTAGCTCGGCGACCACATGTGGTGGGAGATATGCAGCACGGCGCCAATGTGTGGTTGGTGGTCTGTAGCACGGTGACCATATGTGGTAGGAGGTCTCCTGCACGACGCCAGTGTTTCGTGGGTGATCTCTAGCACGACGACCATATGTGGTGGATGATCTGTAGCACGGCGACCACACATGATGTTTGGTCTGTAGAACGGCATCAAAGCATGATGGGTGGTCTGTAGCACGGCGAACATGTATGGTGGGTAGTCTGTTGCCCAACAAACACGTATGGTCGGTGGTATGTAGCAGGTCAACCACATGTGATGGGTGGTCTGTAGCATGGCGACAATATGTGGTGGGTGGTCTGAAGCACGTCGCAAATGTTTGGTGGGTGATTTGTAGTACGGCGACAAGGATTGGTGGATGGTCTGTTGCACGGTGAGCACATTTGGTGGATAGTCTTTAGCACGGCGGCCACATGTGTTCGGAGGTATATAGCAAGGCGCTAATTTATGGCTGGTGGTCTGTAGCACGGTCTCCACATGTGGTGGCTGGTCTCTAAGACTTTGCCAATGTTTGGTGGGTGGTCTCTAGCACGACTACCATATGTGATGGGTGGTCTGTAGCACGACGACCACTGATGTGGGTGGTCTGTAGTAGGGCGACCACGTATGGTGGGTGGTCTGTTGCACGACAACCAAGTATGATGGATGGTCTGTAGCACGGCGAAAACATGTAGTGGGAGATTTGTAGCACGTCGCCAATGTGTGGTGGGTGGTCTATAGCACGGCGACCATATGTGGTGGGAGTTATGTAGCACGGCGCCAATGGTTGGTGGTCTGTAGCACGGCGACCGCATGTGATGGGTGGTCTATAGGACGACGCCAATGTTTGGTGGGTGGTCTGTAACACGACAGCCATATGTGGTGAGTGGTGTATAGCACGGCGACTACGTATGATGTGTGGTGTGTAGAACGGCATCCACGCATGGTGGGTGGTCTGTAGAACGGCGAACATGTATGATGGGTGGTCTGTAACATGACAACAGCGTATGGTGGGTGATCTGTAGCACGGCAACCATGTATGGTGGATGGTCTGTAGTAAGGCGACCACATGTGGTGGGAGGTATGTAGAACGGCGCCAATGTGTGGTGGATGGATTATAGCACGGCGACCATATGTGGTGGGTGGTCTGTAGCATGGCGACAATATGTGGTGGGTGGTCTGTAGCTTGGCGACAATATGTGGTGTGTGGTCTGAAGTACGTCGCAAATGATTGGTGGGTGATTTTTAGTACAGCGACAACGAATGGTGGGTGGTCTGTAGCACGGCGACGACTGTGGTGGGTAGTCTATAGCGCGGCGCCAGTGTGTAGTGGGGGGTTTCTAGCATGGCTACCACGACTGGTGGGTAGTCTCTTCTGCGGCAAAACAAGTGGTGGATGGTCTGTAGCAAGGCAACCACGTGTGGTGGGTGGTCTGTAGTATGGCGACCACTGTGGTGTGTTGCTTGTAGCACAGCGTCAGTGTGTGGTGGGTGGTCTGTAACATTGCAACTACGTGTGATGAGTGGTCTCTTGTACGGCAAACACATGAGGAGGGTGGTCTGTAGCACGGCGAACACAAGTGGTGGGTGGTCTGCAGCACGGCGACCACATTTGGTGGATTGTCTTTAACACGACGCCAGTGTTTGGTGGGTGGTCTGTAGCACGGCGACCACATGTGGTGAGTGGTTTGTAGCACGAAGCCAATGTTTGATGAATGGTCTGTAACACGGCAACCACGTATGGTGGATAGTCTTTAGCACGGCGACCACGAACGTTGGGTGGTCTGTAGCATGGCGACCACATGCGGCGGGAGGTCTCTAGCATGGCAACCATGAAGGATGGGTGGTCTGTAGTACGGCGACCACAGGTGGTGGGTGGTCTGTTGCACGGTAACCACGTATGGTAGGTGGTCTGCAGAACGGCGACCACGTATGGTGGGTGGTGTGTAGCACGGCAACCAAAAATTTTGGGCGGTCTGTAGCACGGCGATCACGTATGGTGGGTGGTCTGTAGCACGGCGACCATGAATGGTCGGTGGTCTGTAGCACGGTGACCACGGTTGGTGGGTGGTCTGTTGCACGTTAACCACGTATGGTAGGTGGACTGCAGCATGACGACCACGAATGTTAGATGGTCTGTAGCACGGCAACCACGTCACCTGGGAGGTTTGTAGCCCGGCGACCACATATGATGGGTGGTCTTTAGTACGGCGACCACATGCGGTGGGAGGTCTCTACCACGGCGCAGAGCCACCACATGTGGTGGATGGTTTGTAGGATGACGCCAGTGTTTGGTGGGTGGTCTCTAGCACGGCGACCGCATATGTTGGGGGCCTCTAGCACCCCGACCACGTATTGTGGGTGGTCTGTAGTATGGCAACCATGTATGGTGGGTAGTCTTTAGCACGGCAACCACGTATGTTGGGTTGTCTGTAGCACGGCTACCACATGTGGTGTGTGGTCTGGAGCACGTCGACCAAGTATGGTGGGTGGTATGTAGCACGGCGACCACAGTGGCGGGTAGTCTATAGCACGGCGAGAACATATGGTGGATGGTCTGTAGCACGGCAACCATGTGTGGTGGTTGGTCTGTAACATGGCGACCAGTGTGGTGGGTGGTCTGTAGCACTGCGCCCACGTGTGGTGGGTGGTCTATAGCATGGTGACCACTGGGGTTTGTCGTCTCTAGCATGGCGACCTCCGTTATGGGTGGTCTGTAGCAAGGCGCCAATGTGTGGTGGGTGGTCTGTGACACTGCGACTACGTGTGGTGGGTGGTCTCTTGCACTGCAGTCGCATGAGGAGGGTGGTATGTAGCACAGCGAACACAATTGGTGGGTGGTCTGTAGCAAGGCTACCAATGTCGTGGGTTGTCTGTAGCACTGCACCAGTGTGTGGTGGGTGGTCCGTAACACGGCGATCACATGTAGTGGGTTGTCTTTAACACGACGCCAATGTTTGGTGGGTAGTCTGTAACACAGCGATCACATGTGGTGGGTGGTTGGTAGCACGAAGCCAATGTTTGGTGGATTGTCTGTAGCACGGCAACCACGTATGGTGGGTGGTCTGTAGCACGGCGATCATTATGGTGCGTGGTCTGTAGCAAGGCGACCACATGTGGCGGGAGGTCTCTAGCACGGCAACCATGAATGGTGGGTGGTCTATAGCACGGCGACCACAGGTGGTGGGTGGTCTGTTGCACGGTAACCACGTATGGGGGATGGTCTGGAGCATGGCATCCACGTATGGTGGATGGTCTGTAGCACGGCAAATGCGTATTGTGGGTGGTCTGTATCACGGCAACCATGAAGGGTGGGTGGTTTGTAGCACGGCGACCACGAGTGGTGGGTGGTCTTTTGCTCGGTAACCACGCATGGTAGGTGGTCTGCAGCACCTCGACCTTGTATGGTGGGTGGTCTGTAGCACAGCATCACGTAAGCTGGGTGGTCTCTAGCACGGCTACCACATGTGGTGGGAGGTCTGTACCACGGCGCCAGTGTGTGGTGGGTGCTCTGTAGCACAGCGACACATGTGGTGAATGGTCCGTTGCATGACGCCAATGTTTGTTGGATGGTCTGTAGTACTGCGACCGCGTGTGGTGGGTGGCCTCTAGCACGGCGACCACGTTTGGTGGGTTATCTGTATTACGGCAACCACGTATGGTGGGAAGTCTTTAGCACAGCGACTACGTATGTTGGGTTGTCTGTAGTGCGGCGACCACATGTGTAGTGGATGGTCTCTAGCACTGCGACCACGTAGGGTTGGTGGTCTGGAGCACAGTGACCACATGTATGGTTGGTGGTCTGTATCACGGCGACCACTTATGATGGGCGGTCTGTAGCACGGCGCCAATGTGTGGTGGGTGGTCTGTAGCAGAGCGACCACATTTGGTGGGTGGTCTGTAGCACGACGCCAATATTTGGTGGGTGGTCTCTAGCACGGCGGCCACATTTGGTGGGTGGTTTTTGGCACCTCCACCACGTATGGTGGGTGGTCTGTAGCACGGTTACCACGTATCGTGTGTTCTGTAGCACGGCAATCATATATGGTGGGTGGTTTTTAGCATGGCGACCACTGGGTAGTCTACAGCACGGCGTCAATGTCTGATGAGTGGTCTGTGGCACGGCGACCACATGTGATGGGTGGTCTGTAGCACCGCGACCATGTATGATGGGTGGTCTGTGTCTCAGAAACCAATAAGATGGGTGGTCTATTGCACAGCGCCAATGTGTGTTGGGTGGTCTGTAGCAAGGCAACCACAAGTGGTGGGTGGTCTGTAGCAGGGCGGTATGTGTGGTGGGTGGTCTGTAGCACGGCGTCAATGTTTGGTGGGTGGTCTATAGCCCGGCGTCCAAATGTGGTGGGAGGTCTGTACCATGGCAGCAATGTGTGGTGGGTTGTCTGTAGCATGGCGACCACATGTGGTGGGTGGTCTGTAGCACGACGCCAATGTTTGGTGGGTGGTCTCTCGCACGGCGACCACATGTGGTGGGCGCTCTGTAGCACGGCGACCACGTATGGTGGGTGGTCTGTAGCACGGCAACCATGTATGATGGGTGGTCTGTAGCACGGCGACCGCATGTTGTGGGTGGCCTCTAGCACGGCGACCAAGTATGGTGGGTGGTCTGTATTTCGGCATCCACGTATCGTGGGTAGTCTGTAGCATGGCGACCACGTAATTTGGGTTGTCTGTAGCACGGCGACCACGTATGGTGGGTGGTATGTATTTCGGCATCCATGTATGGTGGGTAGTCTGTATCACGGCAACCACGAATAGTGGGTAGTCTGTAGCACGGCGACCACATGTAGTGGGTGGTCTGTAGCACGGCGACCACGTATGGGGGGGGGTCTGTACCACGGCGACCAATGTGGTGGGTGGTCTGTAGCAGGGCGCCATTGTGTGGTCGGTGTTTTGTAGCATGGCGACTACGTCTGGTGGGTGGTCTGTACCACAGCGACATATGGTGGGTGGTCTGTAGCACGTCAACCACTGTGGTGGGTAGTCTGTAGCATGGCGACCACTGTGGTAGGTGGTTTGTAGCACGGCGCCAATGTCTGGTGGGTGGTCTCTAACACCTCGTAACGTGTGGTGGGTTGTCTGCATCACGGCGAACACATGACGAATTTGGTCTGTAGCACGGCAAACACATGTCGTGGGTGATCAGTAGCAAGGCGACCACTGTGGTAGGTGGTCTGATACACGGCGCCCACAAGTGGTGGGTAGTCTGTGGCACGGCGCCAATGTGTGGTGGATGGTCTGTAGCACGGCGATCACATACGTAGGGTTGTCTTTAGCACGACGCCAATGTTTGGTGGGTGGTCTGTAGCACGGTGACCACACGTGGTGGGTGGTATGTATTACTGCGATCAAATGTGGTGGGTGGACTGAAGCACGGGAACCACGTATGGTGTGTTGTCTATAGCACGGCAACCACGTATGGTTGGCGTTCTGTAGCACGGTGACCACGTATGCTGGGTGGTCTGTTGCACGGCGACCACATGTGGTGGGTGCTCTGTAGCACGGCACCCTCGGGTGGTGTGTGGTCTGTAGCAAGGTAACCAAGTATGGTAGGTGGTCTGCAGCTCAGCGACCATGTTTGGTGAGTGGTCTGTAGCACGGCGACCACATACAGTGGGTGGTCTATAGCACGGCGCCAATGTGTGGTTGGTGGTCTGTAGCACTGTGACCACATGTGTGGTTTGTAGCACGGCGACCACTTATGGTGGGTAGTCTGTAGCACGGCACCAATGTGTGGTGGGTGGTCTCTAGCACGGTGACCACGAATGTTGAGTGGTATGTAGCACGGCAACTACGTATGTTGGATGATATGTAGCACGGAGACCAAATGTGGTGGGTGGTCTCTGGCACGGTGCTAATATGTGGTGGGTGGTCTCTAGCACCTCGACCACGAGTAGTGGGTGGTCTGTAGCACGGCTTCCACGTATGGTGGGTGATCTGCAGCACGGTATCCAAGTGTGGTGGATGGTCTTTAGCATCGGCAACCACGTATGGTGGGTGATCTCTAGCACGGCGACCATGTATGGTGGATGGTCTGTAACAAGGCGACCTCATGTGGTGGGAGGTATGTAGCACGGCACCAATTTGTGGTTGGTCGTCTGTAGCACGGTGACCACATGTGGTGGGTGGTCTCTAACATGACGCCAATGTTTCGTGGGTGGTCTCAAGCACGACGACCATATGTGGTGGGTGGTCTGTAGCACGGCGAACATGTATGGTGGGTAGTCTATAGCCCAGCGAACACGTATGGTCGGTGGTATATAGCACGACGACCGCATGTGGTGGGTGGTCTGTAGCATAGCGACAATGTGTGTTGGGTGGTCTGAAGCACATCGCAAATGTTTGGTGGGTGATTTGCAGTACGGCGACAAGGATTGGTGGATGGTCTGTTGCACGGCGAGCGCATTTTGTGGATAGTCTTTAGCACGGCGGAAACATGTGGTGGGAGTATATAGTACGGCGCCAGTTTATGTTTGGTGGTCTGTAGCACGGCAACCACATGTGGTGGGTGGTCTCTAGGACGACGCCAGTGTTTTGTGGGTGGTCTCAAGCACGACAATCATATTTGGTGGGTGGTCTGTAGCATGGCGACCACGTATGATGTGTGGTTTGTAAAATGGCATCCAAGCATGATAGGTGGTCTGTAGCACGGCGAACAAGTATGGTGGGTAGTCTATAGCCCAGCAACCACGTATGATCGGTGGTCTGTAGCACGGCGACCACATGTGTTGGGAAGTCTGTAGCAAGGCGACAATGTGTGGTGGGTGGTATATAGTACGGCGACCATATGTGGTGGGTGGTCTATAGCATGGCGACAATGTGTGGTGGGTGGTCTGAAGCACATCGCAAATGTTTGGTGGGTGATTTGCAGTACGGCGACAACGAATGGTGGGTGGTCTGTTGCACGGCGAGCATATGTGATGGGTGGTCTTTAGCATGGCAACCACATGTGGTGGGAGGTATATATCATGGCGACAATTTATGGTTGGTGGTCTGTAGCACGGTAACCACATTTGGTGGGTGGTCTGTAGGACGGCACCAATTTTGGTGGGTGGTCTGTAGCAGGGCGACCACCTATGAAGTGTGGTCTGTAGAACAGCATCCATGCATGGTGGGTGGTCTGTTGCACGGCGAACATGTATGGTGGGTGGTCTGTAGCACGGCAACCACGTATGGTTGGTGGTCTGTAGCACGGTGACCATATTTGATGGGAGGTCTCTAGCACAGCCACCACATATGGTGGGTGGTCTGTAGCACGTCGGCAATGTTTGATGGGTGGTTTTTAGCACGGTGACCGCATGTGTTGGGTGGTCTGTAGCACGGGGCCAATGTGTGGTGGGTGGTCCATAGCAAAGCGACCACTCTGGTGGGTGGTCTGTAACACGGCGACCATATGTAGTAGGTGGTCTGTAGAACGGCTCCAATGTGTAGTAGGTGGTCAGTAGCACAGCAACCACGAATGGTGGGTGGTCTTTAGCTTGGCGACCACGTGTTTTGGGTGGTCTGTATTACGGTAACACCTATGATGGGTGATCTGTAGCACGGCGCCAATGTGTGGTGCGTGGTCTGTGGCCGGTGATCACATATGAGGTGAGTGGTATGTAGCACAGCCTCCACATGTGGTGGGTGGTCTGTAGCACGGCGACCACATGTGGTGGGAGGTCTCTACCACGGCGACAATGTATGGTGGGTGGTCTATAGCACAGTGACCACATGTGGTGGGTGGTCTGTAGCAAGACGGAAAAGATTTTTGGGTGGTATACACCACGCCAACCACGTATGGTGCTTGGTTCATAGCATGGCGACCACATGTGGTGGGTCGTCTGTAGCTCGGCGCAAAATTGTGGTGGGTGGTCTGTAGCACGGCGACCACGGGTGATGGGTGGTCCGTAGCACGACGCCCACGTCTGGTGGGTGGCTTATCGCAGGGTGCCAATGTGAGTGGGTGTTCTGTAGCACGGCACCAATGTGTGTTGGGTGGTCTCTTGCACAGCGACCAATGTGATGGGTTGTCTGTAGCACGGTGCCAATGTCTGTTGGGTTGTCTGTAGCATGGAGCCAGTGTGTGGTAGGTGGTCTGTATCACGGTGACCACATGTGGTGAGTGGTGTTTAGCACGGAGCCAGTTTGTGTTGGGTGATTTGTACCACGATGACAATATGTGGTGGGTGGTCTTTAGCATGGCGCCAGTGTGTGATGGGTGGTTGTAGCACGGCGATCACATGTGGTGTGTGGTCTTTAGCATGGCGCCTATGTGTAGTGGGTGATCTGTAGTGATCGGTGGTCTCTAGCATGGTGATCACATTTGTTGGGTGGTTTGTAGCACGGCGCCAATGTGTGTTGGGTGGTCTGTAGTATGGCAAACGCATGTGGTGGGTGGTTTATAGAAAGGCGAACACTGTGGTGGGTGGTCTATAGCACGGCTCCCACGTGTGGTGGGTGGTCTATAGCATGGCGACTACTGTGGTGGGTGGTTTGTTGCAAGAGAGCACTTGTGGTGGGTGGTCTGTAGCATGGCGACCACTTTGGTTGGTGGTCTGTAGCACGACGCCCACGTGTGGTGGGTGGTTTGCAGCAGGGCGCCCACGTGTGGTGGATTGTCTCAAGCATTGCGACAACTGTGATGGGTGGTCTGCAGCACCGCGCCAATGTGTGGTGGGTGGTCTGCAGCACGGAGACCGCAGTGGAGAGTGGTTTGTAGCACTGCACCAATGTGTCTTGAGTGGTCTGGAGCACGGTGATCACATGTGTGGTGGGTGGTCTGTAACACGGCAACCACGTATGGTGGGTGGTCTCTTGCACGGTGGCCATGGATGGTGGGTGATATGTAGCACGGCGACCACATGTGGTGGGTGGTTTCTAGCACGGCGACCACAAGTGGTGGGTGATCTGCAGCACGGCATCCACGTATGGTGGGAGGTCTGTAGCATGGTGACCACTGTGGTTTGTCGTCTGCAGCATTGCGACAACTGTGGTGGGTGGTCTGTAGCACTGTGCCAATGTGTAGTGGATTGTTTGTACCTCGGCGGCCACGGATGGTGGGTAGTCTGTTGCACGGTAACCACGTATGGTAGGTGGTCTGCAGCACGGCGACCACGTATGGTCAGTGGTCTGTAGCACGGAAACCACGATGCTGGGTTGTCTGTAGCACGGCTACCACGTATGATGGGTGGTATATAGCACAGCGACATGTGGTGGGTAGTTTTTGGTGGGTGGTCTCTAGGACGGCAACCGCATGTGGTGGGTGCCCCGTGACACGGCGACCACGTTTGGTGGGTGGTCTTTAGGACGGCAACCACGTATGGTGGGTAGTCTTTAGCAGGGCGACCACGTATGTTGGGTTGTCTGTAGCACGGCGACCACATGTGGTGGGTGGTCTGTCGCACGGCGACAACTGTGGTGGGTAGTCTGTAGTACTGCACCAATGTGTCTTGGGTGGTCTGGAGCACGTTGATCACATGTGTGGTGGGTGGTCTGTAACACGGCAGCCACGTATGGTGGGTGGTCTCTTGCACGGTGACCATGTATGGTGGGTGATATGTAGCACGGCGACCACATGTGGTGGATGGTTTCTAGCACGGCGGTCACGAGTGGTGGGTGATCTGCAGCACGGTATCCACGTATGGTGGGTGGTCTGTAGCACGGCAACTACATATAACGGGTGTTTCTAGCACGGCGACCACGTATAGTGGGTAGTCTATAACGCGGCAACCAAGAATGGTGGGTGGTCTGTAGCGTGGCAACCACATGTGGTAGGTGTTCTGTAGCACGGCGCCACTGTGTGGTGGGTGGTCTCTAGCACAGTGCCAATGTGTGGTGGGTGGTCTGTGGCACGGGAACCACATGTGGTGGGTGGTGTTTAGCACGGCGCCAATGTGTAGTGGGTGGTCTGTAGCAAGCAACCACGAGTGGTGGGTAGCCTGTAGCATGGTGACCACATTTATTGGGTGTTTTTTAGCGATCACGTATGGCGGGTGGTCTGTAGCACAGCGCTAATGTGTGTTGGGTAGTTTGTAGCACGACGAACACGTGTGGTGGGTGGTTTGTAGCACGGCGACCACTGTGGTTGGTGGTCTCTAGCACGGTGTCCATGTATGGTGGGTGGTCTGTAGCATGGCGAGAAGTGTGGTGGGTGGTTTGTAGCAAGGAGAACGTGTGGTGGGTGGTGTGTAGCATGGCGACCACTTTGGTGGGTGGTCTGTAGCACAACGGCCACGTCTGGTGGGTGGTTTGTAGCTGGGCGCATATGTGTAGTGGGTGTTCTGTAGCACGGCGCCAATATGTGGTGGGTGGTCTGTAGCACGGTGACCACATGTGGTGGGTGATGTTTAACACGGAGCCAATTTGTGGTGGGTGATCTGTAGCACGATGACCACATGTGGTGGGTGGTTTTTAGCACGACGCCAATATGTGATGGGTGGTCTGTAGCACGGCGACCACATGTGGTGGGTGGTCTTTAGCACGGAGCCAATGTGTAGTGGGTGGTCTGTAGTAAGGCGACCACGAGTGGTCGGTGGTCTGTAGCATGGTGAACACATTTGTTGGGTGGTTTGTAGGACGGCGACCAGGTATGGTGGTTGGTCTGTAGCATGTCTCCAGTGTTTGGTGGGTGGTTTGTACCACAGCGACCACTGTGGTAGGTGGTCTGTAGCACGGCGCCAATATGTGGTGGGAGGTCTTTAGCACGACGCCAATATGTGATGGGTGGTCTGTGGCACGGAGCCAATGTATAGTGGGTGGTCTGTAGCAAGGCGACCACGAGTGGTCAGTGGTCTGTATCATGGTGACCATATTTGTTGGGTGGTTTGTGGCACGGCGACAACGTATGGTAAGTGGTCTGTAGGACGGCGACCACGTATGGTGGGTGGTCTGTAACACGTCGCCAATGTGTGGTGGGTAGTCTGTACCATGGCGAACACATGTGGTGGGTGGTTTATAGAACGGCGACCACTAGGGTGGGTGGTCTGTAGCACGGCGACCACAGTGGTGGGTGGTCTGTAGCACGGCGACCACGATGGTGGGTGGTCTGTAGCATGGTGACCACTGTGTAGTAGATTGGCTGTACCTCGGCGACCTCAGGTTGTGGGTGGTCTGTGGCACGGTAACCACGTATGGTAGGTGGTCTGCAGCACGGTGACCACGTTTGGTGAGTGGTCTGTAGCACGGCAAGCACGTATGCTGGGTGATATGTAGCCCGGCGACCACGTACGTTGGGTGGCATATAGCACAGAGACGACATGTGGTGGGTGGTCTGTAACACGACGACCATTGTGGTGGGTAGTCTGTAGCACTGCGCCAATGTGTGTTGAGTGGTCTGGAGCACGGTGACCTCATGTGTGGTGGGTGGTCTGTAGTACGGCAACCACGTATAATGGGTGGTCTTTAGCACGGCGACCACTGTTGTGGGTAGTTTATAGCACGGCGCCAATGTGTGGTGGGCGATTTGTAGCATGGCGGCCACTATGGTGGGTGGTCTGTAGCACGGGGACCACGAATGCTGGGTGGTATATAGCACGGCGACCACATGTGGTGGGTGGTCTCTAGCACAGTGTTAATGTTTGTTGGGTGTTCTCTAGCACGGCGACCACGAGTGGTGGGTAGTCTGATGCGCGACTTCCACGTATGGTGGGTGATCTGCAGCACAGTATCCACATGTGGTGGGTAGTCTCTAGCACGGCGCTAATGTTTGTTGGGTGGTCTCTAGCACGGCGACCTCGATTGGTGAGTGGTCTGTAGCACGGCTTCCACTTACGGTGGGTGGTCTGTAGCGTGGTGACCACTTGTCTTGGGTGGTCTGTAGCACGGCAACCACGAATGGTGGGTGGTCTTTAGTACTGCGACTACGTATCATGGGTGGTCTGTAGCACGGCAACCAGGAATGGTGGATGGTCTGTAGCATGGCAGCCACATGTGGTGGGTGTTTTGTAGCACGGCGCCAATGTGTGGTGGGTGGTCTGTAGCAGGACGACCACATTTGGTGGGTGGTCTGTAGCAAGACGCCAATATGTGGTGAGTGGTCTTTAGCACAGCGTCAATGTGTAGTGGGTGACCTGCAGTAAGGCGGACACATGTGGTGGGTGGGTTTGTAGCACGGCGACCACTGTGGTAAGTGGTCTCTAGCACGGTGACCACATGTGGTGGGTGGTCTCTAGCACGGCGCTAATATTTGGTGGGTGGTCTCTAGCACGGCGCTAATGTGTGGTGGGTGGTCTCTTGTAAGGCGATCGCGTATGGTGGGTGGTCTGTAGCGTGGTGACCACTTGTCTTGGGTGGCTTGTAGTACGGCGACCACATGTGGTAGGTGGTCTTTAGCACGACGCCAAAGTTTGGTGGGTGGTCTGTGCCACAGCGACCACTAATGGGTGTTGGGTGGTCTTTAGCACGGCGAACACATGTGGTGGGTGGTTTGTAGCACGACGACCACTGTGGTGGGTGGTCTCTAGCACTGCGCCCATGTATGGTGGGTGGTCTGTAGCATGAAGAGGACTGTGGTGGGTGATTTGTAGCAAGGCGACAACGTGTGGTAGGTGGTCTGTAGCATGGTGACCACCTTCGTGGGTGGTCTATAGTACGACGCCCACGGCTGGTGGGTTGTCTGCTCCATGGTGACCACTGTGGTTTGTCGTCTGTAGCATGGCGACAACTGTGGTGGGTGTAGTGGATTGTCTGTATCTCGGCGACCTCGGGTGGTGGGTGGTCTGTTGCACGGTGACCACGTATGGTAGGTGGTCTGCAGCACGGTGACCACGTTTGGTGGGTGGTCTGTAGCACGGCGACCACTTTCGTGGGTTGTCTGTAGCACGACGCCCAAGTCTGGTGGGTGGTTTGTAGCAGGGCGCCAATGTGTAGTGGGTGTTCAGAAGCACGGCGCCAATGTGTGTTGGGTGGTGTCTTGCACAGGGACCACGGTGGTGGGTGGTCTGTAGCACGGCGCCAATGTCTGTTGAGTTGTCTATAGCACGGCGCCAATGTGTGGTGGGCGATTTGTAGCATGGCGACAAAGTATGTTGGGTGGTCTGTAACACGGGGACCACGAATGTTGGGTGGTATGTAGCATGGCGACCATATGTGGTGGGTGGTCTCTAGCACGGCGCTAATGTTTGTTGAGTGGTCTCTAGCACGGCGACTACGAGTGGAGGGTGGTCTGAAGCACGACTTCCACGTATGATGGGTGATCTGCAGCACGGTATCCACGCGTGGTGGGTGGTCTCTAGCATGGCAACCATGAATGGTGGGTGATATGTAGCACGGCGACCACATTTGGTTGGTGGTCTCTAGCGCGGCGCTAATGTCTGTTGAGTTGTCTGTAGCAAGGCGCCAATGTGTGGTGGGTTGTCTGTAGCACGGTGACCACATGTGGTGGGTGGTGTTTAGCACGGAACCAATTTGTGGTGGGTGATCTGTAGCACGGTGACCACATGTTGTGGGTGGTCTTTAGCAAGACGCCAATGTCTGGTGGGTGGTCTTTGCCACAGCGATCACTCTGGTGGGTGGTCTGTAGCATGGTGCCAATATGTGGTGTGTGGTCTTTAGCACGGGGCCATTGTGTGATGGACGGTCTGTAGCACGGCCACCACATGTGATGGGTGGTCTTTAGCACGGCGCCTATTTGTAGTGGGTGGTCTGTAGCAAGGCGACCACGCGTGGTCGGTGGTCTGTAGCATGGTGACCACATGTATTGGGTGGTTTGTAGCACGGTGACCACGTATGGTGGGTGGTCTGTAGCACGGCGCCAATGTTTGGCGGGTGGTCTGTACCATGGCGAGAACATGTGGTGGGTGGTTTATAGAACGGCGACCACTGGGCTGGTTGGTCTGTAGCACGGCGCCCACGTGTGATGGGTGGTCTGTAGCATGGCGACGACTGTGGTGGGTGGTTTGTTGCAAGAAGTCTACAGTGGTGCATGGACTGTAGCACGGCGACCACAGTGGTGGGTGGTCTGTAGCACGGCGACCACGTATGGTGGGAGGTCTTAAGCACGGCAACCACGTATGCTGGGTGGTCTGTAGCACGGCGACCACGATGGTAGGTGGTATATAGCACAGCGACGACATGTGTTGGGTGGTTTGCAGCAAAATGCCAATGTTTGGTGGGTGGTCTCTACCACGGCGACCGCATGTGGTGTGTGCCCTGTAGCACGGCGACCACGTATGGTGGGTAGTCTGTAGCAGGGCGACCACTATGTTGGGTTGTCTGTAACACGGCGACCACATGTGGTGGGTGGTCTGTAGCACGGCGACCACTGTGGTGGGTAGTCTGTAGCACTGCGCCAATGTGTGTTGAGTGACTTGGAGCACGGTGACCACGTACTGTGGATGGTCTGTAGTATGGCAACCACGTATGGTAGGTAGTCTATAGCACAACAACCACGTATGTTGGGTTGTCTGTAGCAGGCGACCGTATGTGTTGTGTGGTGTGGAGCACGGTGACCACATGTGCAGTGGATGGTCCGTAGCACGGCAACCACGTATGGTTGGTGGTCTGTAGCAGGGTGACCACTGTGGTGGGTGGTCTGTAGCACGGTGCCAATGTGTGGTGGGTGGTTTGTAGCATGGCGACCACGTGTGATGGGTGGTCTGTTCCACGGCGAAAACATGTTGTGTGTGTTCTGTAGCACGGCAACCACTGTGGTGGGTGGTCTGTAGCATGGCGAACACTGTGATGGGTGGTCTATAACTCGGCGCTCACGTGTGGTGACCACTCTAGCATGGTGACCACTGTGGTTTGTCGTGTGTAGCATGGCGACCACTGTTGTGGGTGGTCTGTAGCACGGCTCCAATGTGTGGCGAGTGGTCTGTAACACTGTGACTACGTGTGATGGGTTGTCTGTAGCACGGCGAACACATGACGAAGGTGGTCTGTAGCACGGCAAACACATGTCATGGGTGGTCTGTAGCAAGGCGACCACTGTGGTGGGTGGTCTATAGCACGGCGCCAATGTGTGATGGGTGGTCTGTAACACGGAGACCACATGTGGTGGGTTGTCTTTAGCACGACGCCAGTATTTGGTGGGAGCT
Source organism: Panulirus argus (assembly GCA_038088735.1). Classification (NCBI taxonomy): domain Eukaryota; kingdom Metazoa; phylum Arthropoda; class Malacostraca; order Decapoda; family Palinuridae; genus Panulirus; species Panulirus argus. The sequence goes on along the minus strand of JAYMFT010292925.1, from coordinate 6,652 downwards.
CTGTAGCACGGCGACCACATGTGGTGGGTGGTGTGTATCACGGCGACCAAATGTGGTGGGTGGTCAAAAGCACTGGAACCACGTTTGGTGGGTTGTCCATAGCAGGGCAACCACGTATGGTGGGTGTTCTGTAGCACGGCGAACACTATGGTGACTGGTCTGCAGCACGGCGACCACGTATGGTGGGTGGTCTGTATCACAGAGACCACTATGATGGGTGGTATATAGCACGACGCCAGTGTGTCTTGGGTGGTCTGTAGCACGGCAACCACAAGTGGTTGGTGGTCTGTAGCACGGCGTCAATGTGTGGTGGGTGGTTTGTAGCACGTTGAACACATGTGGTGGGTTGCCTGTAGCACGGCAACCACGTTTGGTGGGTGGTCTGTAGCATGGCGACGACTGTGGAGGGTGGTCTGTAGCATGTTGACCACTGTGGTAGGTGTTGTCTATCACGGCGCCCACATGTGGTGGTTGGTCTGTAGGATTGTTACCACTCTAGTGGGTGGTCCATATCACGGCGACCACGTATGGTGGGTGTGGTCTGTAGCATCGCGACCACTGTGGTAGGTTGTCTGTTGTACGGCATCCACGTGTAGTGGGCGATCTGTAGCACGGCGACCACGTATGGTGAGCGGTCTGTAGCAGGGCGAGGACATATGGTAGGAGGTCTGTACCACGGCGCCAATGTGAGGTGGGCGGTCTGTAGCACAGCGACCTCATGTGGTGGGTGGTCTTTAGCATGACGCCAATGTTTGATGGGTGGTCTGTAGCACGGCTACCGCATGTGGTGGGTGGCCTGTAGTACGACAACCACGTATGGTGGGTAGTCTGTAGCACGACGACCACGTATGTTGGGATGTCTGTTTCACGGCGATCACATGTGGTGGTTGGTCTGTAGAACGGCACCAATGTGTGATGTGTGGTCTGGAGCACGGTGACCATATGTGTGGTGGGTGGTCTGTTGCACGGCGACGACGTATGGTGGGTGATCTGTAGCACGGCGACTATTGTGGGGGGTGTTTTGTAGCATGTCGACCATGTGTGGTGGGTGGTCTGTTCCACGGCGAAAACATGAGATGGGTGGTCTGTAGCATGGCAACCACTGTGGTGGATGGTCTGTTGCATGGCGACCACTGTGGTGGGTGGTCTTTAGCACGGCGCCCACGTGTGGTGGGTTGTCTCTAGCATGGTGACCGCTGTGGTTTGTCGTGTGTATCATGGCGACCACTGCTGTGTGTGGTCTGTAGCACGGCGCCAATGTGTGGTGGGTGGTCTGTAACACTGCGATTACGTGTGGTGTGTTGTCTGTAGCACGGCAAACACATGTCGTTGGTTGTCTGTGGCAAGGCGACCACTGTTGTGGATGGTCTGTAGCACGGCGCCAATGTGTGGTTTGTAGACTGTAGCACGGCGACCACATGTGGTGGGTTGTCTGTAGCACGACGCCAATGTTTGGTGGGCGGTCTGTAGCACCGCGACCACATGTGGTGGGTGGTGTGTATCACGGCGTCGAAATGCGATGGTTAGACTGAAGCACGGGAACCATGTATGGTGGGTTGTCTACAGCAGGGCAACCACGTATGGTGGGTGTTCTGTAGTACGGCGACCAAGTATGGTGGACGGTCTGCAGCACGGCGACCACGTATGGTGGGTGGTCGGTCTCACAGAGACCACTATGATGGATGGTCTATAGCACGGCTCCAATGTGTGTTGGGTGGTCTGTGGCACCGCAACCACAAGTAATGGGTGGTCTGAAGTACGTTAAACATATGTGGTGGGTGGCCTGTAGCACGGCAACCACGTGCGGTCGGTGGTCTGTAGCATGGAGACGACTGTGGTGGGTGGTCTGTAGCATGTTAACCACTGTGGTAGGTAGTGTCTAGCGTGGCGCCCACATGTGGCGGGTGGTCTGTAGGATTGTTGCCACTCTAGTGGATGGTCCGTATACGTCACGGCGACCACGTATGGTAGGTGGTCTGAAGCATCGCGACCACTGTGGTGGGTTGTCTGTAGCACGGCGACCACGTATTGGGGGCAGCCTGTAACACGGCAAGGACATATGGTGGGAGGTCTGTACCACGGCGCCAATGTGTGGTGAGTAGTCTGTAGCACAGCTACCACATGTGGTGGATGGTCTTTAGCATGACGCCAATGTTTGATGGGTGGTCTGTAGCACGGCTACCGCATGTGGCGGGTGGCCTGTAGTACGTCAGCCACGTATGGTGGGTAGTCTGTAGCACGGCGACCACGTATGTTGGGAAGTCTGTTGCACGGCGACCACATGTGGTGGGTCGTCTGTAGCACGGCATCCACGTGTGATGGGCGATCTGTAGCACGTGTGGTTGGTGGTCTCTAGCATGGCGACAACTGTGGTGGGTGGCCTGTGGCACGGCGTCAGTGTGTGGTGGGTGGTCTGTAGCACGGCGAACACATTTGGTGGGTGGCCTGTAGCATGGTAACCACGTGGTGTGAATGGTCTGTAGCATGGCGACGACTGTGGTGGGTGGTCTGTAGCAAGTTGATCATTGTGGTTGGTGGTCTCTAGCACGGCGCCCACGTGTAGTGAGTGGTCTGTAGGATGGTGACCACTGTAGTGGGTGGTCAGTATCACGGCGAGCACGTATGGTGGGTGGTCTGTAGCATGGCGACCACTGAGGTGGGTGGTCTGTAACACGGCATCCACGTGTGGTGGGCGATCTGTAGAACGGTGCCCATATGTGGTGGATGGTCTGTAGCACGGCGACCACTGTCGTGGGTGGTCTCTAGCACGGCAACCACATGTGGTAGGTGGTCTGTAGTATGGCGACCACTGTGGTGGGTGGTCTGTAGGACGGCGCCCACGTGTGGTGGATGCTCTGTAGCATGGCAATCACTGTGGTGGATGGTCTGTAGGAGGGCGCCCACGTGTGGTGGGTGGTATGTAGCATGTCGACTACTGTGGTGGGTGGTCTTTAACACTGCGCCTATGTGTGGTGGGTGGTCTTCAGCATGGTGACCACTGTCGTTTGTCGTCTGTAGCATGGCAACCACTGTGGTAGGTGGTCTGTAGCATGGCGCCAATGTGTGGCGGGTAGTCTGTAGCACGACAACCACGTGTAGTGGGTGATCTGTTTTATGGCGACCACTGTGGTGGGTAGTATGTAGCATGGTGACCACTGTGGTGGGTGGTCTGTAGGACGGCGCCCACGTGTGGTGGGTGGTCTGTAGCATTGCGACCACTGTGGTGGATGGTCTGTAGCACGGCGCCCACGTGTGGTTGGTTTTATGTAGCATGTCGACCACTTTGATGGGTGGTCTGTAGCACGGCGCCAATGTGTGGTGGATTGTCTGTAGCACAGCAACCATACGTCGTGGGTGGTCTGTAGCACGGCGCCAATGTGTTGTGGGTGGTCTGTAGCACGGCGCCAATGTGTGGTGGGTGGTCTGTTGCACGGCGAACACAAGTGGTGGGTGGTCTGTAGCACGGCTGCCACGCATGGTGGGTGGTCTGTAGCACGGCGCCAGTGTTTGGTGGGTGGTTTGTAGTACGGCGACCACGTGTGGTGGGTGATCTGTAGCATGGTAACCACATATGTTGTTGGTTTGTAGCACGGCTACCACGTACGGTGGGTGGTCTATAGTACGGTACTATTGTGTGGTAGGTGGTGTCTAGCACGGTGAACACATGTGGTGGGTGGTCTGTAGTATAGCCCCACGTGTGGTGGGTGGTCTGTAGAATGGCGACCACTGTGATGGGTGGTCTGTAGCACGGCGACCACGCGTGGTGGGTGGTCTATAGCATGGCGACCACTGTTGTGGGCGGTCTGTAGCACGGCGCCCACGGTGGTGGGTGGTCTGTAGCATGGCGACCACTGTGTTGGGTGGTCTGTAGCACGGCGTCAATGTGTGGTGGGTGGTCTTTAGCACGGCGACCACGTATGCTGGGTGGTCTGTAGCACGGCGAAAACGTGTGGTGGGTGGTCTGTAGTACGGCGTCCACTATGGTGGGTGGTCTGTAGCATGGTGACCACTGTGGTTTGTCGACTTTTGCATGGCGACCACTGTGGTGGGTGGTCTGTAGCATGGTGACCACTGTGGTGGTTGGTTTGTAGCACGGCGCCAATGTGTAGTGGGTGGTCTGTAGCACGGCGAACACATGTGGTGGGTGGTCTGTAGCATGGCGACCACTTTGGTGGGTGGTCTGTAGCATGGCACCCACAAGTGGTGGATGGTCTGTAGCACAAAGACCAAGATGGTGGGTGATTTGTAGTCTGGCGACCGCGTATGGTGGGTGATGAACCTGTATCAGGCAGTATAGAACTGACCTTGGTGGAGAGGTGAACGGTAATGTCCTCACTACTGCTCAAGTTCACACATGAACTACATAACATTTACAAAATTGCAAACGAAGTAAATTCATGTTTTTTTTCGAGATGTGTCTGTCTCCTGCGTGTCTGTGTATGGGTGTTGTCGCCACTGCCGTGGTATACGGCCCGGCTGTTACTATATAACAAACCAGCAAGTCCGTCCACTTACCCATGTTACAGCTGTCATAGCACAAGCTGGAGCAAGTTTAGAGACAGGCCTGTCCTGCCCACAGTGCCTCAGTACCAGGTGGTGACCGCGGCCGGGTCGGTCTTTGGGTTTATGTTATGGATAATTAAACACACAAAGAAAAAGTTTTTGTTCGGGGCTATGTACCATATGGCCCAGGTGGGTAATACAGGCTTCGTCTGTCTCTATTAGTCAGTAGGTTTCTCCAAGCGAGTATATATGCGTTTCACACTCTCCTAAGAATCCCTCTAAAAATCTTCACGGTATGAGTAGAGAAGAGATTTCATGCCGGTCCACAACCCGGCCGACTTACACCGCTCCCATCTACACATGGTGTAGCGAGAGGCAAGTTGGAACACCCTCACACCTCAGGTATTCAGGCAGCATCGTGTATCCTCCCAGGACACTTAGCGGAATAAATAGCCGACATATGTTGCGTCCTCCACCGATGAGCGTGTATGCTACTGCAGGCAAATTGTATTACATTTGGGGCGCCGGATACCGTCTCTGGGCGTCTCCCGCTGGTAGCCACAACAAACGAGATAAGTTAGTTGTGCTGACACCACGAGTGCCATGGGGCGTCTCACTACTGCCACGTGCACAGTCACCAGTTAGCATACCAGGCCAGCGCTTGGTGAGACAGCAATTGGCCAGTTCTTGGTGATGAACAGAAGGGTAGCGCTTAGTATGGGGACATCTGGCAAGTACCTGGTAAAGGGACACAGCTGGCCAGCGCTTGATCGGGGAACATACGCAACTGCTTGCTGTAGGGTCAGCGGGCCAGTGAACAAGTGCTCAGTGAGGAGAAACTGCAAATTCTTGGTGGGGAGGCAGTGGGCTAATGACTGGTGAGGAGACAGTGAACCAACACTAGGTGGGGGAACGCTAACCCAGAACTTGGCGAGGGACAGTTGGGTGGTGCTTGATGTAAGGACACTGCTAATAAAGCGTGAAGGTAACAAAAGAGTGTTTGGTGAGTGGTCAGTTATAGCGGAAGGCTGGTGAGGGCAACACTCGGTGGACAGCACAACACAAACCATGGAATGGGAGCACAACAATGAAGACCCACGACCACCACAGAGGAAGTGGTGCAGCCCGGGAGCTCATCTCTGGAAAAGTAAGAGCAACTTCCAGTCACTTGGAACCAACACGTTTGTCTGGTCTTTCTGCCATTCAGAATATTTGATGTAAATCTTATCTCTTCGCTGAGTCAATGGAAGTTTCCAACGTTAAGATAACGTAACGGTTTCCCTTCACTATCAGGACGTTAGGTGAGACTTTCTACACCATGGCTTTGTGTAACATATAGATGGTGTATATGACGTCGAAGCTTTGGAACTCTCTTCCTTCTCACGTCTTTCGCGTCCTCAAAACTTCAAAAATACTTTCCCTTGTCTTTTCTTTTCCTGCTTCATATTTCGCTCTTTTTTCAATTAAGGCTCGGCCTTGAAGTGGACTTTTGTCCGTGATTGGAGCCTTCAACATAAAAACAAAGGTGAGGGAGGCATACTGAGACATAAGGCAGAATCATAGCAAAGTGAAGGGAGAATAATGGGAGACTAAGAGGCAACATTATCGCAAGATAAGGAGGCATACTGGAAGATAATGCAGCATCATGGTAGAGTAAGGGAAGAATACAGGAATAAGAGACAGCGTCTTAGCGGCACCCCGGGAGACGAGGTATATTGGGAGATGGTGCGGCATCTTGACAGGATGAGGAAGGCATGCCAAATGATATACAGCCACGAAGATTGAACAGTCAGGATACTGTGCAGCCCCGCCAACCTGCGGGGCACATGAGCCCAACTGTACTGCATGCCAGCCGCATATCCTAACAGTCTACATGTACGCCTTTTACTTAGTATTAACACCTTCGCTGTATATACGCCCTTCCTTCCCACGGTCATGTTTACAGATGACGTTTACGCCTCTTGTTTGTACTCTACCTATCTGACCAGAATCAGACACATCCACAAAAAAATGCTTACCTTGCGTATGTGTGTGTGTGTGTGTGTGTGCGTGTGTGTGTGCGTGTGTGTGTGCGTGTGTGTGTGTGTGTGCGTGTGTGTGTGTGTGTGTGTGTGTGTGTGTGTGCGTGTGTGTGTGTGTGTGTGTGTGT
>JAYMFT010292914.1:0-10342 GCA_038088735.1 Panulirus argus | reverse complement strand
AAGGGGTGACTGTGTTGTTGATTGGTTGGTAAGAATATTCAGTGTATGTATGGATCATGGTGAAGTGCCTGAGGATTTTCGGAATGCATGTATGGTGCCATTGCACAAAGGCAAAGGAGATAGTCGAGTGTTTAAACTACAGAGGTATAAGTTGTAGAGTATACCTGGGAAATTGTATGGGAGGGTATTGATTGAGAGGATGAAGGCTTGTACAGAGCATCAGACTGGGGAGGAGCAGTGTGGTTTTATAAGAGGTAAAGGATGTTTCGATCAGTGTTTACTTTGAAGAATGTATGTGAGAAATACTTAGAAAAACGGCTGGATCTGTATGTAGCTTTTATGAATCTGGAGCAGGCACGTGACAGGGTGACAGGGTTGATGGAGATGCTTTGTAGAAGGTCTTAAGAACATATGGTGTGGGAGGTAAGCTGCTAAAAGCAATGAGAAATTCTTATCAAGGGTGAAAGGCATGTGTCGTGTAGGAAGAGAGGAGAGTGGTTGGTTCTCAGTAAAGATAGGTCTGCGGCATGGTTGTGTGATGTCCTCATAGTTGTTTAATTTGTTTACGGAAGGGGTGGTTAGGGAGGTAAATGCAAGACTTTTGGAGGGAGGCGCTAGTATGCATTCTGTTGGGAATGAGAGGGCCTGGTAATTGAGTCGACTGTTGTCCGCCAATGATACAGCACTGGTGGCTGATTCGAGTGAGAAACTGCAGAAGTTGGTGAGCGAGTTTGGAAAAGTGAGTGAAAGGAGAAAGTTAAAAGTAGATATGAATAAGAGCAAGGTTATTAGGTTTAGCAGGGTTGAGAGACAAATTATATGGGATGCAAGTTTGAATGGGAGAAAGTGAAGTGTTTTAGATATCTGGAAGTGGACTTTGCAGCAAATGGAACAATGAAAGAAGTGAGTCATAGGGTGGGGGAGGGGGCGAAGGTTCTGGCAGCGATGAAGAAATTGTGGAAAGAGAGAACGTTATCTCGGAGAGCAAAAGTGGGTATATTTGAAGGAATACTAGTTCCAGTAATACTATATGGTTGCGTGGCATGGGCTATAGATAGGGTTTGACGGAGGAGGGTGGATATGTTGGAAATGAAATGTTTTAGAACAATATGTGACGTAAGATGGTTTGATCGAATAAGTAATGTAAGGGTAAGAGAGATGTGTGGTAATAAGAGTGTGGTTGAAAGAGCAGAAGAGGGTGTGTTGAAAAGGTTTGGACATATGGATCGAATGAGTGAGGAAAGGTTGATAAAGAGGATATATGTGCCCGAGGTGGAGGGAACAAGAAGAAACGGGAGACCAAATTTGAAGTGGAAGGATGGAGTGAAAAAGATTTTTAGCGTTCGGGGCCTGAACACGCGGGAGGGTGAAAGGCGTGCATGGAATAGAGTGAAATGGAACGCTGTGGTATACTGGGGTCGACTTGCTGTCAGTGGACTTAATAGGGCATGTGAAACGTCTGGAGTAAACCATGGAAAAGTCTGTAGGGACTGGATGTGATAAGGAGCTGTGGTTTAGGTGCATTACACATGACAGCGACAGACTGAGTGTGAGCGGATGTGGCTTTTTTTTTTTTTTTCGTCTGTTTCCTGGCGATACCTCGTTGACGCAGGGGGTGACAATGCTGTTTCCTGTGGGGCGGGGTTGTGCCAAGAATGGACGAGGGCAAGTAAGTATGAATATGTACATGTGTATATATGTTTATGCATATGTAAGTATATGTATGTATATATGTATATGTTGATATGCATATGTACGTTTTGTGCATACATGTGCGTGTATGTATATAGGTGTGTATATGAGTGGATGGGTCTTTCTTCTTCTGTTTCCTGGCGCTACCTCGCTGACGCTGGAAACGGCGATCAAGTATATAAAAAGAAAAAAGAAATATATATATATATATATATATATATATATATATATATATATATGTGTGTGTGTGTCTGTGTGTATGTATATAGTTGCTAATATAGCAAAAACAAAGGCATATCTCAGTCGTTGCCATCTTAGATCAAAGATGAAATAACAGGTGTGGGTAAATAAGATTAGCAAGGATTAATCTGAACTACTCAGGTCCTTGTAGCTCTCTCTTAAAAGATAGGAAAGTTATAGGAAAAGGGAAAGATAAAAGATGGAGTAGAATTCTACGGATTTCCTATACAAGGAGAGGAAGAGGTATCACAACTTCCAACCCTCATGTGTCCAAGCTTGCATTGAAGTTTAGGTGAGAGACAGAATCGAATGCCAGGGGCCTAGGTATTAATTGAGACACATGCAGACGGCTCACAAGATTAGTGGTCGACATGATACCTGTAAAAGAGGGAGAGGGAAGCAACATTACAGTGGCCGGAAAGGGATGATTGAAGAGAGCTGCAAAAGCAGGAGGCCTTTGATTCCACTCTAACTCGGAAAAAAGTGGAGGACGAACCACCCTAGATATGCGAGCAGAACACAGCACTGGGGTGAAAGAGGCACCTGCTGGTACGTAACAGCTTCTCGCAAGAGAAATTGTTGCCGCACCTGTGGAACACTAGGGAAAGAGACTATGTAACTTGCATTAGTGGGGGATACGTGGGAAATAAGTTGGGATATGGTTATGGCAAACATATTAATGGCATTGCAGGGCTGAGCTGCAATATCTTGTGATTCAGTGTTGTGAAATGAAGTTCATTTAGAGAGAGATTTAGGTAGGAATTGTATTTTCATGCTGTTTGAATTAACCAGGCTATCGCTTTTTCATTCCACGATGCTGTAGAGATTTTTTGTAAAGAAAGAAGGAGGAGGAGGAGGAGAGAGGAAAGTGAGTTGAAGTATGGAAGATGGAGTCATAAAGTAAAGTTAGAAGATGAGGAAATATCATTAAATGGAGAGAAGGAAAAGTCTATACGATAGGATAGAATCCTGATGAACACCACAACAGTAGTGGAACGACTGGAAAGAAAACTGCGCCTCAGAGAGCAGAGAGTATCAGAGTAAGGAAGTTTGGCAGGAGGAGACACGTGCCACACCCTGTCACATAGATCAGACATGGGTAAGGTCCAGAGAAGAGGCTCACTAAAATACCAGAGAGGAGGACCAGAGGTGGGTCACACAGGCAAGATGATCGCCTGGAGATTTGATGCCACAAAAGTCCCACTGGTGGTTTGAAAGATGGGAATGTTTTAAGTGTTTAAGGAATTGAGTTTTAAGAGCTTTGAAGGGTTAGTAGATGGCGGGAATTAAAGCAGTGGGACGATATTTATAAGGGTACAAAGAACAGTCTTCTTTCTTAGGGATGAGTTGAACCAAGGCATGCTTCCAAGAAGAAAATGTTTGGATATTTAGACGACGATGACTTCACGCGACCAAGGATTTGAACTAGCTTAGAATTCTAGCAAATTCTTTAAGAACATGAAGACGTAAGGCATCCGTAGCCTGAAGAAAACTTGGAAGACTTTACACGAGTAAAATGTTTGCGAGGGCATTGGCATGAGTTGAGCATTATAGGTAGTAGCCATCCGGGGAACTAGTGAGGTAACCCTAAATCCCACAACGCTCTTTCCACACCCACTACACATCCCCTACATTTTCCTTGACACTCTTCTCTCTTGCCGAGCTTTCCACTAACATCAGTACTGAAAATCCGAAATCAAAACTGAAACTGAAATGTATCAGTGTGTTTTTATCTAGCATCAAATACGGGCATACAAATGCTACAGTAAGTCACGGAAAAACGAGTTCATACAGAACTCATCATTACGTCGAAACACCTTCTTGAGTCTTTTTTGTTAGTGGCCCATGATGCTTCGGTAGGAGCTAACACTTGATTATTTTACTTGTGTTAATTTCCCCATCGCTTAATGCACTTTTTTTTATCAAATCTTTAGATTTTTGTGGTGTATTTTCCACCTAATCATCACTCTGTTCTCGGTTTATGGAAAGGACCAGGCACATAAAGCACATACAGCCTCCGTAAAGACTCTCATACATTCCCAATCCATTCACCCTTTGTTAGTATTGCTCTCTTCATGCTGTTGTAGTGACAGGACGTTCGTTGAAACAATGCATCCAGCAGGTCTCAGCCCATCACAGTCTGCCCGTAATGTTCAAGCGACGAGATGCTTCACAATTTCTCGGAACAAACACGTAAGCAGCTGCCAGACAATACTAGCATTGTCGAGGGAACTTAGTCCGCAAGAGTACATGATGACGAGGGCTTTCCACAACCGAGACATCCTAGAGGTATGATGTTCGCCTTCTTTGTAAACCCGAGTCGCTGGCTGCACCGAGCCAGGTCATGTTACTCGTCATTACCAGCCCCACTCTTACCAGCCGTATGCGTACACCAGAGACGCCAGCTACAAGAGGCCAAGCGCAACACGCGAGCCGCCTCAGATTACTGGCCACTAGTCTCTCTTGCCAGTGAATGGTAATGAGATTCTGAACAGTGTCGGCCGTTGGGTGTCGCCCGTTCTTGATTTCAAAGGGGTTGTTCGGCGTTAAATCAGTAATCTGTCATTCCAGCGGATTCGAGTCGATCTAACTTACACTGTACGACAGTATGTTGTATTATAACCATTGTGCTGTACCATATTTTCCCTGCGTATTTCAGTGTACATGGACACGGCTTGTTTCCCTCAGTGTGTTGGCGTATGTTGTGACGGCAAACGGTGACACACAAACAGGACTTTGCCTCTAGCTTAAGGTGTGTGGTATAATTTACCACAGTATGACTGGACTTTCAGAAGATATGATTGTAATGTTTTATACTTAGGTCCTTTTTAGGCCATGTCTAACAGTGTATCAGGGCCATACTTTACAAATGCTGTATTGAGGCGATAATATACTGAGGCTAGACATTCAACAATGTTTTTAGACCATGTTTAACAGTGTATTATGGCCATACTTTATAAACGTTGTATTAGGTCCACACACTAACAGTCTTTAAAGGCTACACTCTAATAGGTACAGTATTACATCTGTCAGGGAGTTATAAATCTGCCGATGTATCAGAGCCACACATAGTTGTATTGACTTCTTGTAATTTTGACGTATGAAGATTAGACTTAACTGCCTTGCTTTACTACACCTATTTCATTCAAATTTTACTAATGTGCACTTTACCACTGCTGTGTTACCTGACAACATGATCGTTATTAAGATGTTACACTTGGTCCCACAATATGCTTAGGCAGTGGGGCACATGCTGTACTGCTTTTGCTCGAGTTGTTATCATAACATAGTCACACTTCATAACATTATAACCACACTTTATGCCATGAATGATACACTATACCACACTACGTAAGATATACTTTATTTCATTCTATTAAATTCTTACTTTATATCATTCCATCAGTCAAACACCACACCATTCTTTACAGCTATGTCTCGTACTGGTCCACTGGAGAAATATTTTATAGAGACCCATTAGAGCCACGTGTTGTATGGGGCCATTTGAGCCACATTTTATGCACACCCATTAGAGCCACATTTTATACAAACCTATTAGCCACATTTCATATAAACCCATTAGAGCCACGCATTATACCAATCCATTAGAACCAAACAATATGTAATCCCAATTTGGCGAAGGCTGTTAGGAGCACAATTTCAGCCTTCCCATTACAGCCACACTTGTATCATTCCATTTGAACCACACTTTGCCCTATTTCATTAGAGCCGGACTTTGGCATCCATTTACTTAGGCCACACTTTAAACCATTCCTTTAGAGCTGCGCTTTCAACCACATCCATTAGCCGCAGACATTACATTTCCCTTTCAGCCACAGCTTACCATACCACCGGAACCACACACCAAAAATTTTCAGGGAGTCTGCAGCGAAAAAAAGAGAAAAAAATCCAGGTATTTTCCTTTCATTTTTCAGTCTGGCCTCGCATCATCGACAGAGAAAAATCTGTGATTGGCCGAGCTTCTGCCTGATCAACTAATGGGAGGCCTCCGCGGCTGGCTGCTGCTGCTGCTGCTGCCCGTCCTCTCTCTGTTCTGTAAGTCATGCGACCATTTATTTCATGTCCGAGTTGGGTGAATGCTGTGCCCTCAGTCCCCCTGTCCCTCACGCAGAAGGGCGGATGTCTCGAAGATTGAAACCAGAAGGCGGGGTGAATGCTTGCGGAAGGAAGATGGCAGAAGGGGCAATTGAGAAATGTTTTGAGGTTTTTACCCCCTCGAGAGGAGGTGGTGGGTCTGTCACAATCGCTGTCCGTCTGACTATGTCAGTCAGACGAGGGAGTGAATAAGATTATTCAGTATGCATCATCCTAACCAAAGCCTTTTAGACATGAGTGACACACGTAGGTCGTTACCTTGGAGAGATAATGGTCGGGGTGTTAAGCCCTAAAGCATTCCCATGCATGTTCCTTGCTCTTCGAAGAGTAGCATTTGTAGAGACAGGGCAGCACCATTGACCACATCATACCTCGTTGCTGGGGTGTCCAGCCCCTTGCTTGGTACGAGTTGTTGGGTCTGACATGGATGAGGGTGTTTGTTTCACGCATACAAGACTCCATATGAGGAAAGACATATATATATCGTACATATTCAGTTTATTGCGTTGACGAGATGGCGCCAGGAACAGGTGAAGAAAAGGCCTCATCCGCTCACATCCATTCTCTAGTTGTCATGTGTAATTCACCGTAACCACAGCTCCCTATCCACAACTAGTCCCCATAGACCTTTCTGTAGTTTCCCCGGCTGCTTTAAATGCTGTGATCCAGTCCACTGACAGGATGTTTTCCCCTGTATACAACATAGCCCCAGTCAAATCTTATCCCTTGCCCGCCTTTCACCCTCCTGCATGTTCAGGCCCCTGGCACTCAAAATCTTGTACACTCCATCCTTCCACCTCCATTTCGGCCTCCCCCTTCTGGAGCATATATTCTCTCTATCAACCTCTCTTCACTCGTTCTCTCTCCATAGGTCCAAACCATTTCATCACACAATCTTTCAACCATACCTCTCCCTCACCCTTTCATTTCATACTCGATCAGCCCTCCTCGCGCCACATGCTGTCCTCAGACATCTAATTTCCAGCACTTTCACCCTCCCTCGTCCGTACATTCTGATGTACAGCCGACGCCTTGCATCCATACTTCATCGTCGAGGCTCTTTCACCTTCCACATTCCCATCTTCCGCGCTCCCAGACAATGACTGAAGGTGTGTACCTGGGTGTCGGTACTTATCTTGCCCACGTGTATGCACGCATGCGCATCTTTTGTAAAACTGTCAAGAAAAAACATAGAAAACCGTGGTTCATTATCTTGCAAACGGTGCAAAATTCACATACAGACATGCACAGTTTATTATGATAACTTTTAAACCAATTATCCAAAAACCGCTGAAGATGTTTGCGATGGGAGTGGCAGCTCACTCTCTTTTCTCTTTTTAATGGTCTGGGCGGAGCAGAAAGCGCTTTTCATTTTATCTCCTTTTGGCCAAAATCCGACAGAGAAACAATATTGCCTTGGCAGTGGCCTCATCGGGCATTGCTGCCACTCAGTCTTCAAGCTGCGCTTGATGCTAGTTTATGCAACAATGGGAGGAACGCTGGCAACGCCAGGTGCTTACTGGAGTGTAAGCCTGGGATGAGGGAGACCATGTTTCTCGATCTTCCCCTGAAGCCTTGGGCAGAACCCTGTAAGATCTGCGTCATAACGATAAGATACCGGGAGGTGTCGCTGTGGTGTTGGCTGGGGACTTCCGACAAACTCGTTCATTCCGCTTCGAACCAAATTAGGTGAACTGCAGGTTAGCATCAAAGCTTAATATATATGGGACAACATTCAGCGTCTCGCCCTAACAGACCAACATGCGAGTGGACTTAACAAGTGATGTTTCTGCTGGAGACTTGGGCAGCAAGAATACTGCAACTTGATAATGGAGATATTGCATCTGGGAATCTGCAGGAAGCTGAAAAGGAATGGAAGCGATTGGTATAACGTTCGCAGCACGCAAAGAGCTCGGAGGTGCTGTTTTCCCCAATGTTGCTCATCATCTGGTGCCAAGGAATGATGCAGTCGACACTGCAAACAGAGAGCTACCCTCTCAGTTCCCTTGCAAAGAATAGAAACTGCAAAAGTACAGATCACTTGACACTGTCCCAAACACCAATGAGGCTCTCGGTTACCCGCCAGAATTCCTCAACTCTCTTGCACCATCGGCTGTATTACCACCGCACAATATAGAGAGCCCTAAAGTGGTGCAACCATAGCCCTTCTAAGCTTAGGAGTCTGGGACCCACACGAAAACTGCAGTGAAACACGTTTGGATGTCAAGATCCTGTTGGCAGACATCAGTGAGGCTGCGATCATGAGCGGTCATGCTTCAGGACAGGATATCTCCATTCCACGCGTTCCAGTCATTCCATCCCGCCTGCCATTTCAATCGAAGAGCATCCAGTTCGACTCCGCTTTGCCATGAGCGTCAACGAGGCACAGAGCCAATCACTCATAGCTGCTGGTCACAGCCTGGAAAGCCTATGCTTCTCTCAGGGTTGGTGATAGTAAGAACCTTTCTGTCTAGTCAGCAGATGGAATGCAACCAGTGCCCTCTGTCCTGAAGTATTGCAACAGCCAGAACATTGCTATGAAATCAGATGAAATGTGACAGAAATTTGTGATGTCAAATATATACGTGGAATATTTAACGCAATGATGAAGTTCTTTGATAATGAACAAATATTAATCTAGAGCACATACTTTTTTTTTTTACTCTTCTGGCATCTAGGTTGCCTATTTTGAATGAACGCAGGGAACTAATTGAAATATACAAGGCAGAGGTGGCTTTTGGTGGCCATGAAACGGCCTTCATGGCCAAGGTGCTGTAGCTTCAAACATGGCCCAGATTTTGAAGTATCTACACTCAAAACCTGGGGCCTTTTAGTTACCACAGGAAGCTATTGTAACCCTGAGCCTTGGAGAGTGGCCTTTGTTGGCCTTTAAGGCTAAATCTGGGACCCTTCGATCCTGCCTGACTTAGTTGAGTGGCCATGTAGCCGAGTGTAGATGCCTGACTTGGCCGAGTGTAGAGTAGACATGACTGACGTGCCCGAGTGTAGAGTGGACATGCCTAGCGCGGTAAAGTGTATAGTAGACACGCCCGACGTGGCTGAGTGTAGAGTGTATGTGCCTGACGCAGTGGGCTGCGGGCGATGCGGCAAATAAATGAAACAAATATTGGTGCGTCCATCAGACGTGTGGGAGTTATTAGATGACGTGAGCTGATCAATATGGCTAATGTACCACTCCTGCATTCCCTCTACCATGTCCAAACACACACACACACACACACACACACACACAGTGACCATGAGTTAGCATGGGCCAGCTCTGGGGTCGAGCCCCGCGTGGGTTCGAATCCTGGGCGCTGCAGTTGGTCCACAGCCAATCCCCGCTCTTCATCCTCTCCCCTTTGGGGCTGTTCGATAAATGGGTACCTGGCTTAGGCTCGGAGATGTGTGTGTGTGTGTGTGTGTATTTACTCACGTAGGAGTAAAGACTTGGTACGTACACATACAAGGTTAAGAGATTGGGGCAACACGAGTGTGAAAAATTCTTTCCCCATAACACACAAACGGTAATCGTCCAGCTCCCATGTCCAGAGCGGAGGTATTTCTCTTGAACGGTCATACGTATTCACGGCTTGTCTTGCAAGCCTGAACGCGAATTTGTTTACATTCGGCTAATCTACCATCGAATCCCTTCGGATTAAGCTAAAGAACAAAAGAAAAACGCTGGCCCACCTGAGCGTTGTTAATATCTTATAGCTCTCACCACGGGAGAGCATGTATGAGAATGCCACAGAGGAAAGAGAAAAAAATATTGTTTGAGGGTTTATCTGAATGTGGCATCGGAACTGGAGGGACATTTCCCGTAAATAACATTGAAAAAGTTTTTCTTTCCCAAGTTGGAATTTAGAGAGGCTGTTGTCGGGCGTGTGATGGGAGGGCGGCGGGCGTGCCACCATAAAACTACCCGGTCGGCTCCAGGTTACATTACGCGCCCTAGATCTATTCCAGCCGTCGTCACACACACACACACACACACACACACACACAAACGCGCACGCGCGGCAACACGAGTGTAAGACTCTCCCCCCGTTACACACAAATAGTAATCACGCACACATGCGAGGCCCTCCGTGGTGTAGTGGTTAGCGTTACTCCATCCCGGAGTTGCGACACGCATGGGTCCGAGTCCTCAGCGTGGAGGTCGGCCTAAACCCAACCCAGGTGTTCATCTTCTCCTCAGAGCTGGTCGATAAATCGGTGCATATATATATATATATATATATATATATATATATATATATATATATATATATATATATATATATATATATAT
>JAYMFT010292903.1:0-10342 GCA_038088735.1 Panulirus argus | reverse complement strand
ACATATGACTCCCCAAAATCTTTCAGGGATGATGCCCAGACATTAGTAAGATAGGAAAGAATATCACTAGTGGATCTTGCCTTACGGAAGCCATACTGGTGATGAGAGAGAAGACTGTGATTTTCGAGGTGTTTAAGGTTATGGGAGATGAGGAGGGATTCAAAGACTTTGAAAATAGCAGATGCCAAAGCAACAGGACGATAGCTAGAGGGGTCAGAACGGTCACCCTTCTTAAGGATGGGATGTATCAAAGCATGTTTCCAAGGAGAAGGAAAAGTCTTGGTTTCTAAGCAGAAACGGAACGGACAAGCAAGCACAGGTGCAAATTCAGAAGCACGCTCAGTACACGGGGATGGATGCCATCAGGACCATAAGCCTTGCTTGTGTCCAGAGAGAGAAGCACTTTTCGGACAGTCCGAAAAGAGATTACGGTGAGGGGCATAGGTTTAGTAAGATGAGCATCAGGGGGTGAGGGAACGTTAAAGTCATCCAAGGTGGAGTTAGAGGAGAAACGGGAACCAAAGAGGGTTGCTTTGTCTTCCGGAGAGAAAGCTGTAGTACTGCGACAATGGAAAAGTGAGGGAAAGGTAGAGCGGCAGAAGTTGTTGGGCGTCATGTGACCGGACATGGACACCCTCGGGTTAACTAGAGCCATGTTACGTGTTGTCGGTTGGCTACGTCTGTCACAGCTGAGGTGTTTCACCCCAACCCAAGACGATATCCACGGATGTGTTCCAGCCGGAGGAAGGATGAACAGTTGGGTGAGCTGTGCGCCGTCTGGGCGCATGCGAACATAAACACACATACACATACAGACACACACACACACTAAACTTTAAAATCTGCAACACACGAAGGGAGTAAGAATCATAATTAATCAGGCTGATTCGTGCATTAATTCAGCAGTAAAAGTTTTCCTGCACAAACATGGGCAGGATGCGCCTTTGAACTCTGCACTAACAAAGTCGCCTCTTGACATCTCAAGAATGTCTGCAGACGAGTTTACGGTCTGCGTTTGCAGAGCAGTTGGGGTAACTCGTTACCTTTAAATCACCTTTGTTGTCCCTTTGAACACGTAGGTACGGCCTTTGAGCACGAAGGAACGGTCTTTGAGCACGACGGCGTACGACCCTTGAGCAAGACCCTTTGCGTATGATGGCCTGGTCTTTGACCTGATCCTCAATCAAGTTGGGGAGACGAGAGACCGGGCCATCGTAATCCCGGGTCGTCTCCTGGTGCTTAAGGTGGGCGGTGATGATGACCATTAGGGAGAGAGCATTAGCGGCTGAAGTGAGGAGGAGGAGGAGGAGGAGGAGGAGGAGGTGGTAGGAGGAGGAGGAAGGGGAAAGAGAATTAAGCTGTTTCTCCGTAACTCCTGCCGGCTCAGGAAACGAAGAACCACCTCCGTGCCAAGTCCTGAAGAGAGTATATCTGAAGCTCCTCGCACACTCTTGAATCTCTTCTCCTAGTTCCGACACACTTCGAACCCCCTTCCTTCTGAATCCCTAACCTTCGGTCTATGGTTTTCGATCCTTCTCCTCTCGGGGTCGAAGTCTTATGATATACCAAAAGGACAACATGTAGTTGGAAGGTGCATCGTCTTCGTTGTGGGTGACGGGCTAGCGATTGCACAGGCAACGAAACCCCGGGGTCATTACGTATGCAACCAACGACGCTACTTTGTACAAGCGGCCTCGGGAAAACAAATCATGTGAATCACTAGAGGGAAATATTCATTCACGTCCGCCAATATGTAAATCTTGGGTGAAAAAAAAAAAACGCTCTCATTTAAATACTGAATCTCATTAAAACAATGGAATACATTATACAGATGAATGTGATTTTAGCCGTGGAATCAACGATATGGAAATAGTTTAAATATACGATTAGGAAAAAAATAGTGAAAAACTGTCTGAAATGTATCGCATGTCATCATCTGTGACGCACGATGATTTACCGGACTGTAAACAGCAGGGACGTGAGACAGGCAACACAGCAATGCTCAGGTAATCTCGCCAACACCAGGACTAACCTGTCCGCCTCAGACGGATCCCCTGGATACCTGTCTGCCTTACGTCCTAAATCCTCCTGATCTCCATCTGTCTTTCCTCCTACAGACCTGTCCACTGTAAAGCCTAATGATCTCTCCGTCTCTCTCAACTTGTCTCCCTGTATATAATAAATTCCCCACGACCTGTCCCTACCTGGTGGTCTCATCTACCTCCTCTATCTCTCTTTTCCAACACGAGAGAGTCTCCAAGCCTGCTCCTGTCTCTCGTCTTCCTTTTGAGACCAGAACAATAACTCTTTATCTTGCTCTAAAGATCTCTTCCCCACACACCCGTCTCTCTCGTATTCTCAACCCCAAACGCAATAACATTCCCCTCACCTCTCTATGTCTCCTTATCTTCCACGCCTGTCCACCGTAATAAACCCACCCGTTTAATCTGTCTTTTCTGACAACGTCCTTGACCTTAACTCTCTCTCTCTCTTTCTCTCTCTCTCTCTCCCGCTTCCCCCTCCTCATCTCTTGCCCACAGCAGAAGTCCTCCAGATTCTCTCTCTCTCTTTCTCTCTCTCTCTCTCTCAAACTCCTACACCTCCCTAATCTGTCCAGCACAGGGAACTCTTCTAATATCTCTCCGTCTCTCGCATCTCTCAGTTCTTCACCTCGATGAATACTTCTCATCTCCGACAGTCCCCCTCATGTTCCTCAACTGCTCAGCGCAATACATTCATCTAACCCTCCTCTCCTTCACTTCTCCACCATCCGTCCGGTCCTGTCTCTGTCTGTCTCTTTTCTCTCCTCTCCCACGCCTGTCTTTGTAAAATGCCTCTCGTCCAACAAGCGTGACAATGCATTTTTCTCGTTTAAATATTTAATGGCATGAGTCATGGGGGGGGGGGAGAAGGAGGAGGGGGAGAAGGAAGACGGGAGGAGGAGGAGGAGGAGGGGGAGAAGGAAGACGGGAGGAGGAGGAGGAGGAGGAGGGAGGAAGACGGGAGGAGGTGGGAGATACCACAGCGCCCAGCCTGTCACCAGACCATCACACGGAGAACTGAGAAGAGGAGTAATGCACCAGTATTCATCAAATGTGGCCTCAAGTACATGACAAACAAGTGTTCGTAAAAGCATATTTACAGCACATAGAGGACCCGAACTAGTATACGTTTCACCAGCTTGGAGACCTCAGGTATGGAGACACACAGAGCTGGTGGAGAAGGTGCGGAGGAGGGCAGCAGACTGTGCCTGATGTAGGGGAGCTGAACTACAGGGAGGGGTCACCACTCGTACAGTGGACCACCCTAGACAACGAAGTGAGAAGGAGAGGCAGGATCACAACTTTCAGATTTCTAAATCGACCTGAAAACGTCAATGTACTTGAGGACATGAGAAGAGACTAAGTATATACTTATCAAGAGATGATGGGAAGGAGCACCCATCTAGCTAATGGGTGTACGTAATCAGCTAAGTGTTAGGTACGCTGAACACAGTGTGAAAAAAAAAAATATAAAGATGTATTAAGATCGTGATGAAAAAGGTTAAGAAGTGGAACTTAACAAGTGTAAATGTTCCCTTCTCAGTCCTACGCAGGGGTAAGTACAAACACATAACAAACAAATGCACTCAGAAGAACGTATATACACATACAAACAAACAAATACAAATAACACCACGTTTATACACACAAATCCATTCATGTATCGCGTTCATAAATAACAGGCGCTTAATTTCATGTTCATTTCTTTAAAGTTATTATGACAGGGAACAGCAGGAGGTAAGCGAGGGCTGGAAGTGTGTGGTGAGTGTGTGTGAGGCTGGTAGCGTCCTTCAGGGTCACCCTCACTACTGCTGGCACTGACACCCGCTCCTCACCTCTCTGGGCTTCACACAAGTCCAGAAGGTTCGCTGTCCTACACTCGCTTCAACCGGTGCCGAGTGAGGCAAGCGAAGCCAACAGGTAATGAACTAGACACGTGAGGACCTACCTGACCCGTAACACCATGACCTTTGACTCGATCCCGGTTCACTTCAAAATTGGCGGCGCGACCTTAGGTCATGATTAACCACCACCGCCACTCTCACAGCCATCTGGCCCCCCAACCATCACAACCCGACGCTCACATCGCAATAGTAATTGTCAGGCAAAGTGGCAAACTAAAGGACGCACCAGTTAACTAGACGACCTCTCCTTATCCCCCAGCCATCTGCAGTGGAAACGGGAGGGGCGAAGGATCCTTGATGCACTTAAACACCCGTCTCAGCCTTCATGAAACCCTCTCCGTCTCGGTGCCTGGCTTTACCCGGCTCGGCTGGCCGTGCCTCGTACTGCCCACACCATCTCCTTCCGTCCTGCAGGAGTTACACTTCGTCAGCAGGTGTTGCTGGCCTTCATGGATCACGCGCAGCAATACCATGTGAGACATGAGGTGTGTGAGGAAGGGGTGTGAGGGAGGAAGTGGGAGGAGACGGGAGCCGGATTAGTGGGGAGAGTAGACGGGTGAGGGCTGGGACACAACACTCACAGTGCTGGACGTGGGAATTCATGACCGTGGAGGGAAGGTAACCAGGGGTGAGACAGGGAAAGACAGAGATGAAAACAGGTGGAAATAAGATGGGAGAAAACACAATAGGGGAGATGGAGAGGAAAAACAGAGAGAGGATTATGGGAGAGGGAAGCTGGGAGAGACCAGGTGGACAACAGACGACAAACTCACTGACGCTGCCAAGTGTCAGTCACAAGTCCTTCTGCAGTAACTACATACTTCCTCACCCTACGCCAGGTGGGGGCCCTGAGGCCCGTCTCGCGAGTGTCCCTGGACTGACTGGAGGGGACCATTCAGACACGCGTCGTAGAACAATGGACGTATCGTGGTGGAGGAAGGAACTGTGTATCGTACGTTGAGAAAATTTTCTGCTCAAAACAACTGTAATCGACTCTTCATATTAAATACGTCACATGATATAATGTACGGCTCTTGGCAAATCAGTATTCTTAATGACAGTATATCTATAGATAGTATATTCACTGACAGTATATCTAATTTCCTGTATTCATAACGGCAGAAAAATACGTTCTCTCTTAATCAAAACATTCAAATTCTGTCCAAATGTTCCTCATTAAGAATTCAGTCATTACTTTTCACCAAAGATTAAATCTGCTTTTGACACTAAATTATGGAACTCAAACCTGTCACCCAAAGATCAAATCCCAAATGCAATCACAATCAGTCACCAAAACTCAACGTTCTTGTTGGAGAGAGATCCCAATACTCTATTGAGATTAAATCTCAATTCGTCTTTCATAATCAAATCTCAAGTGTTCATTAATTGATATATCTCCGTTTTCTAACGGAAGCTAAATACCTTTTTATTTTTCCAACACCTCTTACTGCGGGCCACAGAGAAGGAGAGCTCTATGCACCAGGTCCTCGTCGTGAGAATTGGTTCAGCATGAACTTTCCTGACGTTAATTCAACTGAATGAATATATTCCCCTCCAACTACCTGCCTGAAAAGCACCATTCAAATCCATTTTCTATGCACGTAGTAGTGAGGAAATATCGGCCTATCGCAAAATGGATCACAGAATCTGAAAAAATAATTTTCTCTAAAACTATGTAAAAAATTATTTTATATTATATATCTCATCGTCGACACATAAATGAATTATCATTTTCTTTTTCTGACATATCAGCAATACATAAAATCTTCCAGCTATTTATCACACTATTCTAATCTTTATTATAAAAAAATAAACGTAAACTGTAAATTCCCACAGAATAACAGATAAACCAATGCAGCGAACGAATCAAAAATTCACATATATTTTTTTCCCTCGACAGTTCACCAGGAAAACCAACACCAGGTCACCACATACGAGGCTATTACTCTGCTCACCAGCTTGGCACAGTCGTCGTGTGGAGGTCATAGCAGTATCCAGCACTACTATCAGATAAGGTAAAAGTTCGAGCGAGTTAGTTGTTGTAACGTTCGTGTGTTTACAGACACCTCCTGGGCACTGAGGATATGACCCTTGAATATGTTGGCCTTGGGCTTTTGACCTTACCCTTCAGGGCGAGGTCAGACGCTTGGCCAATCATATCCAGGGTCGTACTTTCGTGCTCAACAGTGTTCAAAGGGTCTTACAAGCGCCGTACTCAAGGGTAGTGTCATCGTCCTCAAGGGTCGTAATATCGTCCTCAAGGGTCGCACAGTCGTACTCAAGGGATTTAAGGCTCTCTCAGGCGGACTGGCACTGGGGAGTACGTGGACGGAAGGAGTACTGGCTGGCGCACGTCATAACGTGTGAGCGTCAGACGTACAGTGTATAGAGTAAGCCACCTGGTGTACAGGTCCGTCCTCACCCTGCAGCAGATGCCGCAGCCACAGCACACAGTGTGGAGAGACAGACTAGGATACAGTACGTTAAAACGCGGGTCAAAATACAATGTGCGGAGAGATGGGTCAAGATACAATATGTGGAGAGACGGGACAGGTACCACACAAGGAGAGACCAGCCAAAATACAACATACTAGAGAGACGAGAAGAGAGAAGGGTTAGATAAAATACATCAACACACAAATCTCCAGTCAGGCAAACAGACAGACAAACAAAGAAAGATGAAAATAAAAATGGAAAACTGAACACATCACACAGATGTGCAGTTAAATAAGATCGATAAACAGATATTTCAGAAAAATCCTTGTAAAAAGTTTGTCCGTGCAGTTAAAAATGAACAAAATACACAGAGCTGCTCATAGCACAAACATATAAAAACACAAAAACACACAAATGCACACTGAATATTTTTCAACCACGTTAATAAAACAAAAGAAAGGCTGCAAAATCTAATATTTACTATAGGAGGCATTCGACAGAGGCTGTTCCAGCACAGGTGAACATCTGACAGCTGCTCTATACCTACGACATATAATATCACACAGTGGCTCTTCAGTGGAGAGACCGCCATGCACATGCCACACACAGCAGCCGTGCGGGAGAGCGGCACCCGAATGGCTACGATTATCGTTATCTGCAAACACCGTAACTCCGATAACCTATACAAGATTATCACCATCGAAATCAACAGTTTCATGGTCAATGGCTTGGCAGCTGCCACCGTTAGTAGGTACCTCCACCTCATGATTCCCAAGAGAGCGAACGATACCAAATGTCTCCATCCTAGGCTACCTCCACATTTCCTAAGCTATCTATACCTTCGGTACGTTACATGAGACTCGGTTTTACCATTTGGCAGCCGGTGTAACTGCCACAGCGACTTTTACGGCTCCATTAACGCCTGGCGGTCGAGACACGCACGTAAATACAATGGTCGATGATGGCTTTTCGAAAGCCTTTACTGTGACACACATTTGCAAGAGTGTAATAACCGAGCCAGCTCGCCACCCGTGTATGGCGCGTTGACGCAGTATAGCCGTTGCCGTCCACTCCGCTATGAATACGCTTGACCCACTCACTGTTTGATGTAAATGTAAAGACTGTCTATCCAAGAAATGTAATTTCCTTTCCGAATATGAATAGCTACGCGACAATACGCATGGCAATTGAATTATGAGTATTTGTGTGCTAGATCGAACGTAACATGGGTAGGATTAAGTGGGGTTTGACGCAATTTCCACAGGTTTGTTACAGTTACCAGTACCTTAGTTTTAAACGTTAGACTTTTATAATATAACTTCTAAAAAAAAAAATTTAATCCAACTTTAAATTGTCAGACCTGGGAAAAGTTTTCTTTAGTGCTAAGCCATCACAACAACTGACTGTACGTACTGTAACCTCATCATTGATGTATGCTATAACCACATTATTGACCACAATATAACATTATTGACCTTATGAAATAACCAATTTTTTTTTTCCACTTGCCATGGGCAAAAGGTGAAAAAGAAAAGATGTACGAAAAAAAGTTAGACTTAAATTAACCTCCTCAGGTGTTTGTAAACATGACTTGTTTTTTGTTTACAACGGATCTCGTACTCTTAAGAGGTTTGTTAAGCACAATCCCTTCTCCCTTAGTGCTCTCTCCCCCTCATGTAGTTTCTCCTTTGCAAAGAGCCATCCAAATGTTCTCTGATTATCTTTTCCAGTAGTTTACGAGCTAGTTAACGAAGTTTTCCTCTCTCTCACTCCCTTGACAATTCACCTTTCTCCACCGACATATGGATCAAACGCTTCAAACGTCCTACCCCATTATATCTGCACACTCATTCAGGAACTTCATTAGGAGCATATTCCCAGCATAAGAAGTCTACTTATGTCTGTGTAGGAAATTTCATTCCAATGAACCTTCATTCACTTCATCACATCATCCTCTACAACCATTCCCTCCGAATTCCTTTACCTGATTAGCTGCTCTTTAACTGACAATTTACTCCTGATGAATATATGGAAAAGTTCTGAATTACGCCCTGCCGTTTCTACAAGATTCTTTTCGAAGTTTCTCTGTTCTTTCTTTCTCGTTTCTCATATCTTTCAAATGCTGTCTGGGAAATAGCCTATTGATCGTCCACGGTAAAGCCCTACGCGGCTCTTTGCCTTTGGATATCTTTTACTAAACATCTTCCTTTTACAACCTTACCTCAGTTCCTACTTTCACTATAAATCACACAGAATCCTACATGACACAGACCTTTGACTTAGCTACATCAGTTCCATTTTCCAGTTCATGCTCCTATAGAGATTCCCATACTCTGTGTGGCTCCCAAGATCATGTCTCCTCTTTTGAGTCTCGTTTCCTCTCTGATCTGTATATATGTCCTCATGTACTACATAATCAAACTCAACCATTACCAGATCACTTTTTTCATCTGGCGTTTCACATCTGGTATTGTCAATCTATATACTGCTGTATGTAAAGCTGTATGATTTAGTAATGAATGTGCATCATATTAGAATATATCTGTTCTGCTCAAAATTCTATGAAGGGTCGTAAATTATCAACACCACAATGCAATCCTTTTTACTAAAGTTACTCTTCCCATATGCACCGTTTGAATTGGCCGTCCATCAATACCTCCTAATACTATTTAATATTGCTCTATATTAAAAAGACCAATTCCCCTGCTCCTCTATCTCCACTTTCCTTTCTTCTTATCACGTATCCCTTCAGACAGATTAAATCGGATCTTGTTTCCAAAGCAACCTTTGTCTCCATTATTCCAACAGGATGAAGTCTGTTCTCTCAAATCAGTTCCTTGAATTCTAGTTCTCACCATATAACACCAGTCCATCTGCATCTGTACACGTTTATTTTCATCAGCCTCGTAACTAAATATTCTTGACCTCTCTGAGGTAGTGGTGGGGCTGTGTGTGCGTGTGTGTCACGGAGAATCCCACACTCGTGTTATCCCATCTGCTAACGTATAATAACCATTGCTTAACTTTATGCATATACACAGACACACACGCCAGCTTACGCCATAGCAATTCATCGACCAGCCCCAAAGAAGAGGATAAAGAGCTGTGTGTGTATGTGTGTGTGTGTGTCACAGACAACAGGCAAGATAAACAGAAAGGTTCATGGGAAAAGAAAGGCAGATCAAGGAAGAGCCAAGAGATGGGACAGAGGAACGAGTGGAGTGAGTGTGGTCGACACAACAGCTCCCAGGTTGGTATGGTCCGTGCGGCGCGTAGATTTCGCCCGCATCGCGTCAACCACCACCCCTGCCCCTGCCACCTTCATTAGCGTCCTTCGTTTAATGCCTCCCGGAACACCAATCGACCAGAATGGAGAAAAAAAAAAGACAAAAATAATATTGGACGGCCTGCAACAACCAATTCATTAATTGTACATTTATGAGGGAAAATTTATTCCAAATGAGCCTGATTTGTTTGCATGAGAGTCATGAGGCTGTTTTGTAGTTGGAGCAATATATATGTATATATACGGCAGTAATTTTCATCAAATGAATATACAATAGCGTGAAATTTCTGTTCTTCAAAAGCGGTACCGCTTGGGCTCCGTGCAAGGCTATTTATTGTTAGGGCGACTGTTGTGTCCGTTACATTATGTTGAGCGGAGGGGTCAGTCAACAGCTGCACTGAGGACCAGGTGCGCCGTGCACAAAGGAGGAGGAGGACGACGGAGACCAACTGCAACGGGAGGAAGGAACAACACCGGCACAATGTAGAGCAAGGTAAGTACAAGGAGGAAACAGCTGATGACGGCAATTAGATCTAATGTAACTGTGAGTCGTTAACGACCACGATAGTTGACAATATTCTTTTCATATATACACGCAGATATATATATATATATATATATATATATATATATATATATATATATATATATATATATATATATATATATTTTTT